>CAJVPN010001678.1:0-12600 GCA_910592215.1 Entrophospora candida
GAAAATGTTGAGAAGCCCAAATTGCCCAAACTAGTTTGGGCTTTGAGAAAACAGTTTGGACCAGAAACCTTAATGAGTATGGAGAGTAGTTGTGGGGTTTTCCTGGGACATTAGGTCTGGACCACCCCCATGTATAATTCACATGCAGTGGTAGGTTGTGGTTTAAAAATACAAATCCGTAATTTAGATTGAGTTAGGTTCATTTTGTTCTAATATAGTGTAAAGATATATATAATTATGTATATTGAAAATCATTAACATAAATAAACTTATCAGACCTCACTTAACAGACACAAAAAAAAATTCTTACCCTCTATAAATGCATCACTACATAAATGCATGCTCTCATCCATTCCCAAGGGGGTGCACTTATGGAGGGTTCACTGTAGTTAAGTTAATTAAATAAACCACTTGGGGAATGTAAATCGAATTCCACATATTCACAATGACTATTTAGAATTAAGCAACTAATAATTACTATATTTATTATTATTATTATTATTTGCATTGTTCTTATTTCTGTCTTTATAACTGATTTATCTAATTATTAATTTAAGTTAGTGGACAATGGAATATGCATTTTGCACATTGTGCCTATATATATATATAAAAATTAATATTTTATCTTGAAATATAATTATATTATGGTGATGATGCAAGTAGTGATGGTGGCAAGGATGGTGGTGATGGTGATAGTGGTGATTCCTATAAGTGCGAATAGAAAAAAAGATTAAATAAAATGTATGTCTACTATTAATGTTTCAGTTACACTTACATTATTTTTGTGATGATGTTTCCTTGGTAGTGAACCAATACTGTGATTAATTGGTTTCCTGTTTCAAAGGTTATAACTTCTCTGTAAGGTTTTAAAAAAAACAAATACATATGTTGACAAAAAAAATTGACATTAATATATTAATAAACAGAAAAGTTTGTTAAATGCTTACCACCAACATCATTATTATCATTATCATTATCATTATCACTATCATTAGGTATGATAACCTATTAAAAATATAGTATTTATAAATATATATAAAAAATGCAAATGTTATAAAGATATAAACTTATTATAACAAAGAAAACATTCAATATATAATATACAGTATGTATAGGTACATGACTCTCCAGTTAGACACAGATTTCTAAAATGAAAAAAAATGAACAAACAGAAAGGAACTTTAAAAATACTTACACCATCATCATCATCATGATAAGTTTGTAATATTTCAATATCAACATCACTGCCACTGTTACTCTGTAACAGGAATGTGGTAATATAGATGCTGGTCGCAATTCTTGATGATGGTTGCAACCATATTTGTGACATATAAAAATGGTTTGTGACACCTGGTTGCAACCACCTTTGCGACCACTTTGGTTTTCTTTTTTGGATTGTGACATGGAACACTATGTGGTAATGCAAAAATTTAATTTCTAAAATGAAAAATGAACCAACTAATCAATAAAAAGTTCATTGCCTACCTCTTCATCTGCCAAATGTGTGTTAAGAACACACAAGAAGTTTTCCAAACAAAAATTAAATGATTTTACTGCATCCACTTCTTCATTAAATATTTCTATAATTTTTTCTTTAGGTGTGTTTTGAATTACATCCACCATGGTCATGAGATTATTTAGTAATTCTTGTTGTACTCTGATTCTTTTATCCCGAGAAGAAGATAATTTAAAGAAAAAAAAGTTTTAAATGGTCAACCAAAATGACGAGTTACAATGATTGCAATATCTTTTTAATAATAACTAGAGTAACAATGAGTGGTGGGAGATAACCACCACCACCATCCTTAAAACACTTACCCACTTCCCCCAGCTCGAGCATCATCATTTTTTCTTTTATTGTTTTTCTGTATTGAAAACACTTCCTTTCTTATGTTTTTGCTATACAAAAAAAACTTGTAAGTTTCAATCCAGTGATGTGATTGGAAGACATGCGGTATAAATGGTGTAAATTCCTGCAAGCTAAGCATGAATTTATTCTGAACTAACCTCATCAGTAGATGCACTATGTTTTCGATTTCATGATAAAGTGTATTGATGGATGTTAAATGTTAACCAGAGTGACAACGAGTGGTGACAACCACCACTCATATGATAAATTGTTTTCTTTATTTTAGATCTTTTTTTGACAAAAAAAAAAAGAAGTTTGTGATTTGATTGACGTGTTACACGTCCGCCGATCAATGATAGAAATATCATATGTAGATCACGGGATATTAAACATAATAAACTTTGATCAATAATAGAATCCAAAATAAAAAAAATTATTTTTTATATTTTTTAAAAAAAAATATATCAAATAAAAACATTAATCACTTATTTTTAAAATGAAAAACTTATCAGTTCAATTATTATCTAGTGGTTCTATTGACCCTGAATTACATTATGGAATTAATGCAAAAAAATTGGTGGTGGCAAACATCTAACGCGATGATAACAATAGTGATGCTTATTTTTATCATCCTATTTGTGTTGGAATAAAAACACAATTTATCATTAATGATAAAAGATTTATTTTACACATTGTAAAAGGTAATAAAACTGATGAATTTCTACCAGGATATTGCTGTCAATGTGAAGAATATGCATGCGAAGTGGAAAACAGCCCTACTGATGCCTTTTCTAATTTATATCAAAATATTTACAAAACTTCAACAAGGATTTCTGGAGCAAAGGTTTTAGATTTTGAGATAAAAGAAATTGATCAAGAATTGTTATTAAAAAATAGATTTCAGACCATATCTAATTCAAGTTGAGAAAAATGTTAAATTATTTGTTTATGATTTAGGCATTTCAAATAATAATGAATTTTGTGGAGTTGGGAATGGTTATATATCTTGTTTTAACCATGCTTTTGAAAGCAAATGGTGTACATTTATTCAAAAAATAATTGATGACAATTTTGTAGTTGAGATATGGTTTGAAAATTCATTGCTTAAGAAAATCGATGCTTGGAAAGAAATAAGAATTTTAACAAAATTAGAAGGAAAAAAAATTGCTGGTTTAGATAGTGATGCAACAAATAAAATTTTGCAAGATCCCTAGACTCTTGGTGTGTACTCCCAAAGAATAGGAGGATAAAAAAAATATTCGAACTTTTTTTTCTCCGATAGCTCTATTATTATTATTATTATTACAATAATGATGACACCATTATAAATCAAATATAATTGATAACAAAGAAAAATCCTATATACTAATAATATAACAACGTTTCTTGATGAATTCTACGCAACTGAACAAAAAATGCAGAATGCATAAATCACTAACAAAATAAATTTTGATGGTATTAGTATTAATTTATAGGCAATGTGCCGCTTTATTGCAAGATGTTTTAAATGTCCATCTACACACATCCGTTCCATATCATTTAGCATAGGCTTGGTAAATGCTTTTTTGATTCAAATATAGGATCAAGTAAGTGTCAGTTGATGATGACACCACACTAATATTATTATTAGTATTATTACTACTAGTATTAGTATTAGTATTATTATTAGTATTATTATGTCAGACTTTTTAATGTTGATGATTCTAACATTGGTGAAAATTCTCCACCACAACGTACAAAGCTTGGGTCTACTGGCATTGTTATTTTTTTTGTAATTGATTCTAATTTTTCATTTTCTTCATCTAAAATTTCTGGTTTAAACTATTCATCATATCGTTTTTTTCACATGTCGACTCATCTCAACGTGAATTCCACGATAAGAGTGCCGTTTGGTTTTATTATGAACAAAAATTGAAATTGGTTATTGTGAAACGATACATGCAAATTCCACTTTTTACCTTTTTTAGAGGTGATTCGAATGACTTCATTGGCAAAAATTTTTTTACGCGAAGTCAAACTGAAGGTTCGTTATAGAGAGTAAGATGCCTTCTCATTTTTAACAATTTTCATATATTAGTCTATACTATTATCTGCCCTTTATCTCATAATCAATCACTTTCTACTGTTCTCATTCTTTTTGATATATTATTAAAATAAATATATATATGCAATAATGAATTCTTAAACATATGTAATATTTTTCGTGCCTTTAATTATTTTCTTTATATCATGTACAAGTGTATTACTTACATGTATAAAAATGAGGATATAAAAATAAAATTCCACCTGCAGTATATAATTCTTCTTGGCTACCATCTATTATTATTGTAATGAAGGGTTAAAAGCCAGGAATAATGTTATTCAGTAATGCTTGTAAAAAAAACAATAAATGGCATGTATGTAGCAGTAGATCTCCAAAACTGCGATATTTAATTGTTTCATTATTATTATTATTATCATGCTTATAGGACCCCGGATTCCTACCTGATATGACAAGAGAAGTACAATTATGTCATGTTTGTTTAACCGTTTATAGCTTTTTATATTAAAAAAAATATTAAATATAAATAAAGAAGTTTTCAACCTCGTTACCATATTTTAAAATGATTTATTAAAAATTCAATCTCTTAATTTTTTAAATTATTTTTTAATCTTTAACAATGATAATCAACAATCATAGTAAAGATGAAAATAAAAAAAACTTACAAGAGATATTCATCTAAGTTTCTGGTTTTCTCTTTTTTACAATAATACCAAGATCTGAACTACTAGATTTTCTTTTTGTAATTATATTGTTGTTTCTGTTGCTGTCAAAGATACTACCAGTAGTATTCCTAGTGCTGCCAGGTTTATTCGTTCCAAATGTGGGCAATATTAAAGATTTTCTGGCTTCAGATAACAAATTTTTCATATGTTGCTCTTCATTGATTATTTTTTTTGTATGATCCGTATTAAAAATTGATTTTGCCAATTGTTCATCTTGTTCTTCTAAAATTTCTTGTTCAGTTTTACTTGTTACTTCTTCTTCCTCGACCAATTTATCCAACAACTCATTGGCATCCACTCTTTCATTTCTAGCATTTCTTGTTCTAATTTCGTCCAAAGCATCCAAAATATCCATTTCTCTTTTCGAATCCATCGTACGATTTTCAAGCGCTTTCATGGGATTATTCTCTTCTTCCTTTTCCTTTTGTAATTTCGATTCTACATCAGCAATTTTTTCTTCACGCCACGGTTCAAAATTTCTAGACGCTCCATGTTCAGCAACATAATCTGTGTTTTTTGGATCTGTTTTAAATGTGATTTCGGCCGAACATCTGGGACATTTAATGTAAAATCGAAATATTTTAATTGAATGGTACGACTCTCCTTCAACTGTTTCTTTGCGTGCATTAAATTTTTTTCCTTTATAAATATAATCACCACATGTTTCACATCTCATAGCATATGGTGTCATAAGACGCACCTTATTGAGTAAAAATATCAATTAATTCAATTAATGATTTTCTGATCAAAAATAAATAAATGAATATATATATATATATATAAGTACCTTATGTTGAGCATCTTTAGGCTGTTTCCTTCTTGGAATAGCTATTTTAAACAATAACAACTAAATTTATGAAATTTACAATGATAAATTTTTAACAAGAAATTTTCTCCTTACCAGCTATTTAATTTCAAAAAAAATATTAGTTTCATTTCAATAAATAATCTTGTAAAATTAAAAGTCTGTAATATTTTGAACAACAAACCTGGATCAAAATCTGGTGGAAAGTATTTGTTTAAAACTTTACTATAATTAATAAAAATTGGTTTTAAGTAGTTATAAAGATTTATTTTATGTGCATGCACATTTAAAGAGTTTTACTTACCGTTCACTCATCTTTTAATTAAAGAAATTATTACAATTACTATTACTGAATATTTTCAAAATAAAAAATGGTTGTTACATGTCGCACGGAAATTAATTCTCTATTTAGTGGCGCTGATTTTTTTTGTGCATATGATTAGCTAAAGTTAATGTCTCCGAACATCACTCACAATAAATAATGCATCTTTTAAAGAGAAGAATCTTTTGACACTGAGATTTTATAAATCTGTCAGCTAGAGATTGGAATGAATTTCTTTATCCATAATCAATGTTACAAGATATACAAAAGTTAAAGGAATAATTATCAAATAGCAACCTAGACATTCTGGCAAATTATTATGCCAGTAACTTTTAAATGGGTACAGGATTAGGATGGAAAAATGTTTACACGGGATGTTACCTCAATTATGATAATCCAGGGTCTCACTTTGCCTCAAATTTCATTCAATCATCAAATCCTTAACTCCCCACTCCCATAAAACAATTAAAAGGGAAATAAAAAAGAAACAATTTTTTAAATTTTCTACTTTTCAACAAATTTTTTATTTATTAATATCAAATAATAATATAATAATTGTATAACAATTCTTTCTTTGATTGCATACCACCAAATCATTTACCATTGATATTAATAGCAGCAATATAAATTAGAATATTTTGATAAAAAAAATCATTATTAATTATAATAAATAAATATATAGTCCCAATTAATATGTTTTAAATAATTGATGATTTAATAAAATTTATTTTAAATCTAATATATTACTCAAAAACATTATGTCTGCTCATTTTAAATCAACTGTTATATTATCTTTCAATAAACTATTAAATACAATAGAGTTAATAATGCTAAAGCAAATATATGATAATTATGATTACAATGACTCAAAGATTTCAATAATAGGCAGTAAATCAATTTAGTTACATCTCACTTTACTCTCTATTCTCTTGCATCTAACTTATAATGTGAATGTGACTTTACTTCACCTAAAGATTTTAAAAACTGATTCAGGATTCTAGTTATTAATTAAATTTCTTACAAATATTCAATTATTCAAGGATATTTCAGATATTTATAGTTATTTTAAATGATTGTATTTATTTTGAATATTCGTAATCTTTTCAATGAAATTGAAACTAGAAATTTATAATTAAAAATTTTAGGGTGTTTGGATATGAATTCTGATTGGTTAATTTGAATTTCACATGTGAATTACAAATTCACATAGATTTCATTTTCACGCACAACATAACAATTACAAATATTTGATAATAAAATTTTAATTCCTTAATTTCAAGTATGAGTGATTTAACTGATTTGACATTAGAAGATGAGCCAATTCATGTTTATGAATAATATGCGGATATCTATCTAAACAACCAATTCAGAAACCTTTTCATCTATTTTGCCATTACCACTGAATAATTTGTCAACTACAAGCCAAAAAAAAAAAAACATGAGAAGAAAGGTAGGCTACATGAGAATTTCATTTAGTAACGATGGAAGTGTAAGAACATGCCGAGTTCAGGTAAAAGTGTATTCTCAAAATCCAAATGTAATATATTTTTTTTTTATAGCAAATATAATTTAGTGGGTATACTGTAACTTGTTAAGTATTTACAAAATTAATGAATATTTGAAATAAGCAAAAGTGTTCGAAAAACTTGAAATTAAATACAAGTTTTTGAAATAATTATGAATATTCGAAATAAACAAAAGTGTTTAAATGTTTACATTTATTTGAAATAATTACGAATATCCAAATAATAATAATCAAAAATAATATTTACAACAACAAATATTCGAATATATCCATATTTCCGGTCGATCTTCCTGTTTATTGAATTATTTAATGGTGTAACGAAAATATGATTGGTTAGTATGGGAGATTGGGATATGGGATGAGATTTTTACTGATCTCAGAGCCTCGCCCACACATACCAAATGGGATTAGGGACTGTTCCATATTACATAGTAATAGTATGAGAGGCAAGTATAAATTCAATCGATAAATTTTGAATTTATTAGTTAAAATTTCTTTTTATGTAAAAGTTGTTCTGGGCTGGTTTCGGTTCCAAAGACTGGACAAACTCGATTTTTCGGATCGCGTAACATCAGAATTTGAAAATGACCTGGTGACCCACCTTTTATCTATTATAGCAGATAGCATGTGAATGTGATCGCTGACAAACTTGTTTTGATAAATTAGGTATCACATTTGTAACTGTATATACTTTCAAATTTTATCAGTCGAAATGCCAATTATTCACTTAATTAATTATAAAAGGTACTCTTGTAGATAAAAATGTAATCACCAAGGATTGTTTTACAAGATCTGCCATTGATACGCTTGAAACAGAGTTGTAGGATGTTGATTTTGAAGCGCATTTTGGAAATACAAGCTACATAAGCCAATTACAAGGGATAATAACCAACAAGGTCAGCAGTTGAAGAATGATATTGCTATATAGACTGAAAAGGAAACTAAATGAGAACAAGGAAAATAACCTTGGATACGAACAAACCATTCGAGAAACAAAAAAACCTCAATTGATCAAACAAAAGTTCACACGGAGGCTCAAGCTCAAAAATAGTAAGTCAAACTGGATTAAACCTGAATAACCTGGTCAAGTCGAAAATGAAAAAATGAAAAAAGTAAACCAAGCATGACTTTATATTTTTGGCTATGGAGGATATTAAGTAATTAACAAGGTTTGAAGCAAGGGACCATTATATTATTGGTACTAGTACAATTATAATTATTATGTTAAACAAGACTTCAAAAACTATATAGATAGACTGCTGCTGCAGCTGAGATGCGATTTTTGAAGGTATTCGTGCTACCAAATATTATATATATGTAGGGTTCAAAATTTAATATGAACAGTTTG
Source organism: Entrophospora candida (assembly GCA_910592215.1). NCBI lineage: Eukaryota > Fungi > Glomeromycota > Glomeromycetes > Entrophosporales > Entrophosporaceae > Entrophospora > Entrophospora candida. Next base: position 8,616 of record CAJVPN010001678.1, read on the forward strand.
TTTACAAGAAAAATCCGTAGATAGTTTGATAAGACTTGATTCACGCTGGGATTGGTCAATCTTCTCAAGTTCTGTGACCTCAAGATTTATTATTGTACAAAGAAATATTGTTTCGATATAATTGATACATCACATGTATAATATTAATATTAAAACTCAAAAATAGAATCGCAAGAAAGAGTTCTTAATGCGCAATGACATTTATCAATTGGACGATTAAATATGTTGTGTCAATTAATAAAATTATTAAAAGTTTCCATTCAAATGTTCTTATCTTTAATAAAAAAAAATATATATATTATTTTGTGTTCGTGGAAAAATTATATGTGAAACGAATTTCAAACTTGACATTTTAAATAACGATGATGAATTTGATTGGCGTTGTTTTCCATCGTCGCCATCGCATCATGGTAGTAATAATTATTATTGAGAAATCTTGTTTCTTATCAAAAAATATCATTTTTATTTTGGGGGAAATGGCTGAATTATATATATATATATAATTGATAACTGGTTAGATTAAACTAGACATTACTCTATTGAAAATTCGAACGATTTAATGAGAAAATATTGGAACTAAAAAAACAAACAAACATAGATAGATGATGTCCTTGACGCAAAGCAAAATTTTAAGAAACAATAAATTTGCGAAAAATGCAAATAGTTAAGTGACAATGAACTCTTTTAAAAACAATGAACACATATAAATATTATCGACTACAACTAGTTTGCATAATTTCGATTTTATATATGACAGTGATAATGGTGGGAAAAGGATAAAAGTCGATAATGATAAAAAATAGTAATAACAAATGAAAATGAAAAAGCGAACAAACTTTAAAACTGGTTTTTTTTTAGAGATTTAATTCAAAAAAAAAATTTTTTTTTTCTAGATAGATAACCCATTTTTTCCCGTTTATTATGAATGTCACACGTAACACGTGTATCTATATTACACAAAAGAGAATGGAAAAGTTTAAAAACAATAACAATATATTAAGATTAGTGTGATGGTGCTTTTTCAAAATTGAATTTTTGTGTTTGTGATACGCAAGTACGTGCAGGAAAAATAAACATAATAAATAAAGCTATTTCATTATATTTTTTTTTTCAATTATTCATTATTCATCATCAAAAAAAGCTCCCTTTTTTATTTTATATATAAAATAACTCCTTTTTTGTTTGTTCTTTTCTACAAACTTTTTTCTTTCTAAAATTCACAAATTTTTTTATTCTAAAATATACCTATAGATATATATAATATATTATAAATAATAATTATAAAAAAGTTTTTTCTAAAAATTTTTAACAACTCGATGAATTGTCATTTTGTACATCAGCCAACGTTTTACGCATGCGCTTCCATTACTTCTTCTCAATTCTATTTAATAAATAATAATAATAATAATAATAATAATAATAATTACTTGCAACAGCAGCAACATCAACAGCTTCAAATATAGAATTATTAATTATAAAAGTGTAAATTAGAAAAGCTTACAAGTTTCTTAACACAAATCCTCAAAGAAATCATTACCACAATCCTACCAATCCAATCAACCCAACAAATTCAACAAATTCAACAAATTCAACAAATCCAAACAACAGGATAACACAAACAAATACGCCCCACAATACCAACACTAATCATATATTTATATCAATACTGAAACTGATGTTTATATATATCTTAATTTTAAATCACAACCTAAATCCATGGTAAATTAATCAGTTAATTAATTTATTATTATTACCATCATCATCATCATCGTAGACGCATTCTTTGTGAGAAAATTATATATAGTTGTAATATATAAAAATCAAAATCAAACAAAGTCTTCCACATTTTTCCACTTCCCTCAGCAACAGCCAATCACAACAACTAAAAAATGGGAAAATTACAACGGATCTATACCATTGAAAATTATGCATCATCGTCATTTGTGATTCCGAGTAAAATCAGACAGAGATTGTATGGCATACAATCGGATTTGAACGTGTGTGTTCTTAATGAAGATATCATGGCTATATTAGAAGAAGAAGGTAATTAATCTCTGAGCTAATTAATAATACCTTTTTTATAATATCTTTCTTACAATATAATCCATATGCTGTAAAAATAGTTGAAAGAATGTTCTTAACTGTTGACGAACTGGAGAAGGTAATGAATAAGTTGGATTGCCAAATGGCAAAGATTGACGATGAAAACACACCAACTCCAATTATGGCGACAAATGATAATGATATCTTTTATGAACAAGACGATTTGAAAGATATTCATCAAAACGTAATTTTTTTGATTAAAACTATGGAAGAAAATATGGAACGCTTAGAAAGAATTATGAAAAAATTTATTGTAGATCGTCATTATCATTAAAAAAGGACTATATATATATATATATATATTAAGATATTTTTAAATAATTCCTTTGATTAAGTTTTTTTTTTAATACGCAAAAGCAAAGTATAATAATATAATAAAATAATACACCTTGTAATTTTAATTTTAACGTATTCCCCTTTTAAAAATCTTTAAACGGCAAACATATTAATATTGTACATAGATATTTTCTTTTATTAATTATTACACACTAAATCACCATCATCAAATTTTTTTAAAAAAATGTGTTTTTTATATATATATATCATAATTATATATATATAATGCTAATAATAATCTTTATTTTATATAAATATAAGAAAATAAATAATTATACAAATAAATCGTTAAATTAGAAATTATAATTGACATTTTTTTTAACTAGCAAATATGATAATAATTAAAATTATGGCAATTATCGTTGTTGGATGAAACTACTTCCTTGATCATTGTTATCATTTAAAAAGTTATCATTGCCATTATCATTGACGTTATTATTGTGTTGATTGAAATTTCTCAATCTTGAATTGTGCGACACATTCGACTAACTCTTATTGCTGTTGTTTATTCATTCTTGGTCATAACTGAACTGATACTTAGGATAATAACGATACGATAATGATGACGGCAGAAAAAAAAAGTTGAATTTTACAATATTAATTTAAATTCTGACGAACAGGTGACAACGAGTTAAATATTACTATTATTTAAATAAAATAATGTTAGAAATAGTAACATTCAAATAAGAAGCATTGCCACATCGTAGAATAGAAACTATCAACAATAATCAAACGCGCGAATTTAACATGCTCGAAATAATAATAATAAGAGAGAGAAATGAATGAATTTGATGCAAACGTTTTTAAGAATTAGAGTTGCGCCGTGTTGGATTGATTTTATGAAAATCAAAAAAAAAAAAACTTTAGATGAACGATTGCCTGAATTTGATCTTTGACGATTACAATCATCATGTACATTGTTATGTATTAACAAGTTTTGTAATCGAGGATGTGCAAGTGAGCAAGAGAGACTCCCGTACCACTGTTTATTTACAAATATAGGCAAACAACAAATTTAATTTACAAAAAAAAAACAAAAATCATACAATCTATCCCAAGTAAGGAAAAAAGCAGTGTTACGGGATTTTTATAAGTGTCAAAGAATTTGCTATTTGATCGACGCGTACACATTAATTATTAAATTATTGGCACTTGGTGTTTTTTTGTTGACGCGTAATTGACTTTTTTTGGAAAAAAATTTATTTTCAAAGATGACAAACACGAATGATGTTGTTTGGCATGGCTCTAAAGATGTGTTAAATAACCAACCAGAGGTAACTATATTTTAATTTGCATTGATATATTATTGCGGAGCAGAACTCTCTGGGTATTTATAAGATCCTTATGAAGATGGCAACAAAATAAACGATTGGTATTTTGCTTTTCGTAATCAGTAATGTTAATATTAATGTAAATAAATAATTACATGAAGACGTCAAGGCAGCACACCACTGAATATGAAACAATTCAATATGCAACGTTTGATTATCGGAAATTTGCAGATGTTGAGGCACGCACGTTACCTTGAACAATTTACAGTCATTCT
>CAJVPN010001679.1:0-12597 GCA_910592215.1 Entrophospora candida
TTCAATTGTTCAATTTTCTGAGTCAATTTAATAATTTCTGCTTCTTGTTGTTTAATCTTATCTAACAACTCTTGTTTCTGCCTTTTATGCCAATCTTCTGAGATTTCCAAAGCTTCTAGGTGAGTATCAATTTCTGTTCCAGCAGTGTTTAATTGCTCTTGTAAAGAGTTTATTTGTGTTTCATAAAAAAGTGCCATTCCTCCATTTTGGTGAGGTAAAAGAGGGAGTTTTTTCTCTTCTGTATTTTCCTTTCTCTTAACACAACGACAAACAACTTTGCTGGTAGGATATTCAATGTCAGATTGAATTCTTAATCTACCACACTTGTTACACTTTGGCAACTCATCATTTTCAAATCTTACCTTACAATTTTCACAAATAAAATCATTTGCTAATATTTTGTTGGTGATTTGATTGCAGGTTTTGACTTGATAAGATGCTTTTTTAAGACCAAAGCAAAAATCACATACTGAACCATCACCACACCAATCTTCCAACTCTAAAAGTGTATAAATTAGATCTTTCCTATATTAGCAACTACTGATCTTTACCTCATTTTTAGCAATAAGTTTTTGTTCTATTTCTTGCTTTTCAGATTTAACTTTTTCTACTAAGTGTTGGAATTTAGCTTTTACTTTTCTCTTAAAGGTTTTGAACTTGTTTGGTAATTTAGGTAAAGGTTTATCTAAGTAAATTTTCAAACTGTTTTGTTTTTCTTCTACTAGTCTTTCATTAAGATTTTTCAAAGCTTGTTTATCCTCCTCTGATTGCTCTACCAACTTCATATTTTTTGCCTTTTCTTCAGCAAGTCTTCTAACAAAATCAAGCAACATGGTTTTGTTGTTATCAAGTTCTTCTACCAAGCTCTCTATTTTGTTTGCATGCTTTTCATTGCATCAATCCTCACAAACTCCCACAGCATCTAAATGGCAACTAGCACTTACTTTTTCAAATTCAAGTTCTTTTTCTAATTTTTGATTGGTTTTTTCTAGAATAGTATTCTTTTCTTTTAGTTCTTTATTTTCTTGGTAGGTAAAACTAAAAGCTTCTTCATAATTTTGGGCTTCCTTACTGAAACTTTTAATTCGTGATTCTTTTAAAAATGAGTGATCTGCATTGATTTTAAATAAGGATTGGCAGGGATAATTACATTAATAAAACATATATATCTTGATAATCTCCAACAATTTTAAAAATTAAACCAACCCTTATTAAAAGGGAAATTTAATTTCATTAGGTTCAATCATTCCTCATTTACATTATGAAAACAGATTAGAGAAGAAATCCTATATATATTAAATAAATATTTTTCTTATCTCCTCCCTATGAAAATTTGCATCGTTGAACAATGTACTATCCAATATTAATTGAAATATACAAAACGAAAAACGCCATATAATGATGCCTGGGAATGAAGATGAATCAGTTAAAAAAATGAATAAGACACAGTTCACACTTTATATATAATTGATATAATAATAATGGAAAGCCCAATTTACATGTCTATATATAAATTATTATTGTCTATAACAGGTTCTCTCTACAGTCCACTCTTTATAATGTACTGAAAATTTAAGCCCAATTTATATGTATATATATAAATTATTATTAATATTATTGTCTATAACAGACATTTTTTCCTAAACCAAATGATCCAAGTAGGTAACAATATAATGTAAGTAGGTCGCAATATATATATATTGCGACCTACTTATGTTATATTGTTACCTACTATCCATTATAGAGAAAAAATTAATATAATAAATATTTTCTAGATGTTAAATTAAAAATTTTTAATTTTAAAATGAATTACTTTGAACTGGGTTGGGCTCTTCGCGAAAAACAATTTTTGGAAAACATAGTAGAAGTGGACGCATGTCTGAACAAGTAAAACAACTTCTAAGAGCCTATTTTTTGTCAGAAATGTAGATAAGAAATGTTTACAGATCTAAAACAAAGAGTAGAAGCAGGTAAGTTGGATGCAAATGAGTAACACGTTTTAGTAGAGAACATAAAAAAGAATCAGCTGAGAAAGAATTGGACAAACCATTATTTTGTATTATGTTGATTTTATACCCATAATCCCCAATCAAGATTGAAATAGTGCAAAAACGGCTTGAACAAAAAAAAATTTTTTTGATAAAAATATTCATCAGTCTGTTTATTGATATCCAAATGTTTGTTTTACAAAAATGCAAGTGGAAACATCATGTTACAATAGGATACGTAAGGCGAACTGGATGACTTTTACTATAAAACGTTACAAATGCGCCCCACTGATCACTAATTAAAATTCTCATTCTTACGAAATTTTATTATGCAGATCCTTCCTTCAATTAATATCCGAGATAGATCACATGACCTGATACTGTGTACAGTCAAAGCTCTCTCCAAGAACCAAACTTCTCTCTATAGTGAGCGAACTAAGATTTTGGTTCCGATTTTTTATTGATTAAATTTCTCTATATAAATAATTTTATAATTATATTCTATGTTCTATATAACGAACTGCTCTTATAAAATCAAAATCAATATTCTCTATACCGTGATTTGATGATCGAAAATATTTTTCATGCAGTGATATAAAAAATTCTTTACCATGTTTTTTTCATATGACCTGAGGTCCTGTTATATAACATAGCACTCTACTCTTATTTTTCTTTGCCAAATCAAATGCAAACTTTGGTGTCCGTTATAATTTCACGCCCGTTAAGTTTAGATTTTTCCAAAAACAAAAAACAAACTTCTATATCACATAAAGATGCTTTGGCAATAGAAAAACCAACTTATACTTTGAGTAAATCATTCATTGATTTAACAAATGTAAATGCATGTGAAAACACGCACGTGATGATCGATACTTGAACGAACAAATTTTTTTTAGGGGACTTTTTTCTATGTGACGCAGTAAGTTAGTATACTTTTATCAGGGAAGATGATTTTATGCATAATCAGGTAAAATAGCAGAATAATGCATAATCCACCAAAATCACCAAATCTGAACAAACGAACCTTCTTCCTTTAATTAATAATAATTAATGATAATAATAGTAATTAATAATTACAACAGTGATTAATGGTAATCATAACACTTGTTGAAATTGCTTCTCTACTTAATTCTCAATATCAACATGGACTTATTAATATATATGTACATTTTATTGCAAACAATTACAAAATAAGCCGCTTTTACTTTATGTTGAATTTAGACTCTAAATTTGTCAGCTTATATTAATAATAATAGGTCATCTAATTTTTTTGGTAGAGAATTAGAGAAGAAAAGATTAGGCTGTTAGAATTTAATCCAGATGATTTTTATCCAATCTTTAGAAACTCTTTTGAAATTGCATATAACAGATTTTTTGATCACATTTCAAATCATCCTGGACAAGAACTTTTTAGGACATGTCAAATATTTAATTCTTCTTTCTTTCTTACAACAAATATAGAAATACAAAATCCAAGCAATGAATTGATTATAGAATGAGGAATTTATTGTGGTCTTGTATACAATCCATCTTTGAGTGATCTTGATTTAAATCAATATTGATTAAGTATGTCACAATAATTACCACTATTCTCAAAAATTCATTTGGCTTCCCATATCAAGTTGCAGCGTGGAGAGAAGTTTTTCTATGTATAATTCTCTTTTGGATAGTGATTGCCAGAATTTATCAATTGATTCATTAAAGAAATTAAATATGATGTATCTTAAATATAATCAAATAAATTTTTTATATCACTGCATAATTTGCGCATAATTTACTTTTATTGCCGCATAAAATTATCGTCCTTGACTTCTATTAAAAAACACGTGCAGAAACTAGACATCGTGGCTATAAACAAAATCTGGTTTGAATCCGGTTACTATAATCTATTTAATTAAATAAGATTAGAGGTTGATTCCATTTTGCGAAGCAAATGGTTACACGCTAGTGATAACAATAATAATTTCAACCGGATTTATTGGAAAACCAGTTATCATTACCCAAATAAAGCATTGTTATTTACTTCGGGTCTGCATACAATAAGAATTTTCCCGGATCAACATTCTAAAATTTTTATCTTCGACGTTCTAACTACAGAAATCCAAACTCTAAAACTCGAATTAATTTTTAATAAAACGTAATAAATAATCAATTATTTATAGAACGCAAGATGTATTAATCATCATCTAATTTCGTACTTAAAATGGAAAGCTTATTAAAACTTTTCTCAATTCAATCATTAAAAATCCACAGAACCTTGAAGATATAAATAATATGGTTTGTAAAGTCAATAAAGTAATAATTCACACTTGCCACTTTATTAAATATTATTTGCTGTTTGTTTCAAAGCGAGCAAAAATATATAAAGGATAACGAAAGATCAAACTACATGAGTCATTTCGACTACATATGGAAGATACCGGTAAATGATGGCAGATATTCAATTATGAATGTAAACTCGACAAGTCGGTAATTTATTTATTTTATCAAGTATTTTAAACAATTGATTGCTGCGTCCTACTTATTATCATGTTATTTCTTATTCTAAATTTCATAATAAAAAATTCAAACCCAAATAGATAGCTCAATTTAGAAAAAACATTCCTAAAATCAACCTGTGATCATGAATATATTCCATTCAAGACAAATATTATTTCCTTTTAGCGAATACAAAATGATTCCATATCCATTAAGATATTAGGATTTTTCCCATTCAACAAGAGGAGATCCAAGACCTAAAAGATTTTTTAAATTTCACAACAAAGAAAAAAAAAATTAGTATGGAAAACAACAACGGTTACGAATTCAATTATATATTGAATACTGATGGAATGTGTGCCTCTCTTCGCTTTGCTAACTAAAAATAAAGAAAAAGAAAGAAGCAATATTGAATATGTTGTTGGCCATAAATGATCGTCTAATGTCATAATCGGTTTTCATTATTATAGTTGCCAAAGCAATTAAGTCAAATGGCATATTAATATATATAGTTATTTTGTGTTCATTCATATAAAGAACATTGATAATCATCTTTCCTCCAAAAATAATTATAACAACTATAGATATATTGAATAAAATGTAGATTTTATTAAAACGTGTCCAAACAAGAGTGGCTTTCTCTGGTTGTATGGATGAAGAAGTTTACATTATTAGATATATTGCAATCAAAAGAAGCTTTAAATGAAAACAAACATCATCAAAAAATTTTAAAAAAATAATCTCAAGTGTAAACTTTTATTAAAGAAAAATATCAAGCCTATCAATTACTTTTTAGAAAATTAAAGTGGCATAGAGATGTATTAATTAAAGATAGCTCCTCAATTAATCACGGCATGTAAAAATTGAATCAGCAAAGAAGCGAGGCTAAATTAATGCAAAATTTCAAAAGTTATAACGATTATGGCCATGAAACAATGATATATTTGCCTCCTTTTAAAGTGGCTTTAGAAAATTACTTGAAAGGAAACAAGTTTGATGATGTAAAGTACATGGGCTTCTCCGTTGCACAAACGCTTTAGAAGAACCATGGTACAAAAAAAAAAAATATTAAGCCCTTGATTGGTCCTTAATACTAATACTAATACTGTTATTTATATTATTATTATATTTAACCTCCGTAACACAGGATCTGGGCCTAGTACTCTATATAAAAAAGAAGCCGAAAGTTAAAAAAGTAAATATCATTCTTGATATCACATGACCATTAAAACACAACTATGACATGGGATTTACAACAACAAACTCAGCCATTATTTACATCATGACTTCACTATTTAAAATATCAAGCGATGATTTTTAAAAGGGTTGAATTGTGCGAGCGCGAGAGTTTGACAAATTTCTTTTTTTAGTATCATCTCGCAAACAATATCAATAATATAAATACTGAATAGATTTTATTTTCCCCTGACATCTTTCTTTCCCTTCTTTTTAAGAAGAAAATCAATCCAAAATTTATTTTTTTGTTAAAATTATTTATTTGATTAATTGAAAGATGAAGAGGAAGAAGATGATAATAGCAATATTTATAAAATTGTTGGTTATATTTTCTTTGGCTATTTTAATATTTATCAACATTGTGATAAACTTGCCAATTAATAAAAATAACCTCATTTTATTAGACGCAGGTAATCAATCAATCAATCAATCAATCAATCAATCACCATCACTACTACTGTTATTATGAATTTTAATTTTATTTATTTATTATTTATTGATTAGAAATTGATAAAGATCACGATCCTCATTATTATCATTATTTTAAATACAACCAACAATATTTAAAAAATCAAAATAAATTAAGAGCTGATGAAATTTTGGTGACTATTTTAATTAATTAATTAATTCCTTAAATTTTTCTGATTTTTTGATTTCTGATTTTTCTGATTTTTCACAATAGAAGACAAGTCATAAATCAAATCCATATGGTCATTATCAAATCCATGATAAAAAATTTTGAATTTCAAAAAACTTGTAAATAATAACACAATTTATAAATATTTAGTAAATATCTCCTAGTAAATATAAAATTTTAAAAAAAAATTTTCAGATTTCCCACACATCACGAGGTGTGATGTTGTTAAAAAACCAATGTTCAGTATTGCGTATTGCGAGTTGTGAGTCGCAAATAACTTATGCTTACTATCCAAATTATCCATAACCTGTATAACTACAATACCTCTCTAAAAGAAAAGAAATAAAAGAAATAAAGAAAATAATTATAGGATTAGTATGAAGACTAGCCTTTTTTATTTCTTCACCGTCGCAAAAGTTTCTTTATCACTTCACTTGTTTTATAATTCTAATTCGCGTTATTATTTATATATTTCATTTGTTAATTTCATGAATTTGTTAGCGCTAAACGAGTTACTCAGAATCAGAGGTTTCTTTACCATTACCACAACCAATAAATAACAGTGGTGTTAATAGCAATAGCAGTATGCTGTGATAGTAAGAAAAGAAAACAGCAGATGTGTGATTCTACCACTACAGCAACTAATAAGTCATGGCGTTATTACTAAGAAGGGTCAAGAGAAACGAAAAAGAAAAGATCTTAACATAAAAAATGTAATTTTTTTGTGAACAACCAAACTAGCTCGCATTGAAGCATATTTGTTATAAAAAAATCCTCCACAGAATACATTGATAATGAATGATACGAGAGAGTTGGAGAATGAAACATGAATATATGTGGCTTAAAATATATTAATATAAATAGCAAAACAATTTTTTCCTCAAAAAACAAATATTTTTCTAGGAAATTACTTAATAAATAGAAAGAAAGAGTTTGAAAGAACATTAGAAGCTGAAGCAACTTGGCATTTGGACAAAGAAAATTTAGCAATTTATTGTATCCCGTGTGAGAGAGAAACATATAGTGAAAATGCTACATGAGGCATACTGCAACAAGCCCAAACAGTGAGCATTTTTACTACAGAAGATCACGTGGTACAAAAAATTAGCATTGCTTTATTTTTATTTGGCTGTATTTTATATTTCTTGTTTTATGTTTTTGTTTTTTTAACCCACATACAAGATAATTCAGATCCCCTACATAAATTACAACCAGCTATTTCATGAGTTATTTATACAGCTGCTCTAATCAAGTGTTTCACTGTTTATCTATTTATTATTTATTTATCTTTAACCAATTCACCTGTGTGGCAACAAACCTATTCATTTAAAATCTAAATTAAATTATTACATTTCACAACTTTAACAATTACCTAACTCCAAAGTGACTTACTTGGTTATTGGGTTCATTGTGAGTAACTGGGTTATTAAATCTTTTTAATTCTGGTTGTGTGATGATCTTTATATTAATTGCAATCAATATAATTTTCTTCATTGATAATATTATTTCCGCCAGGGTTAACATGATGTACCAGCAAGATCAATGAACTTTAGTCAAATTTATTGGTCCTTTCAAAATTTCATAATGGACCAAAGCTGTCCAATATTTTATTGGCCATGTATTAATGGAATACAATGGACTCATGTATAAAATTTAGTTGCAGAAAATGTGGAGCATACCTAAAATTTCTTTCCTTGAAATTTTAGGCGCGCATTGATTGACTTTTGTATCAATTTAATTCATTCGCGAAAATTAATTTCTTTCTTCAAAAAGAAATTTTTCCCTTGTCAAATTTTTCTTCAGATAAAAATCTTAAAATATTAAAATGACTGGAATTAAAAAAAGAACTCAGCACTTAAACAATAAAATTTCTGTACAGTCAAACAAAAAAAAAATAGAAGATAGTAAAATTAAGTGAGAAATTGTTAATCATTATTTAATTTGAAAAATAAATAACTTAAATATTTCTTTTTTTAGGGACAATAGTTATTCTGCTAATTCTAAAGAAGACTTTGAAGAACTTGAAAATATAATAGTGAATCTTTATTTCCATTACTAACTAATAATATGAAAAATTGTAAGGCCAAAAGGTCATTAATCTATCATGAAAATTCGAAGAGCATACAAAAAAATATCAGCAAAAGAAAATATCAATACTAATACAAATGGTCAAACTCGATATTTTTTTGTCGCGTGTGATCTGCGGATCTATAAATCTCATTATTGAATACACCTTTGCCTCATTTGATTTGGTTTATATTAATTTTTTCTTGTTTTAGGAATCACTTTAACCACTCGATGTAAATTTCTTTGAATAGAGTCATCGAAAATTTTGGACCGCCTTTTGTTGGCCATAAAGTTTTTAAATTCCAGTTATTTTTATCAAATATCTCTATCAAGTCCTTTTCCAGTATTTTTGAGTGGATATATATTGTCTTTAAACTTTCCATATCAGAAGCCACAATTGATGGTTTGTTATTATATAATTTTAAAGTGATGTTAAAAATAAATAAATCATTTTGTTATTGCTAAATAAACAATCTTCCACAAAAAATAAATGAATTTATTTAGCGCAAAATTTTTGTGACACACACAGCACATTCTGTATGTATGAGAATTGCGAATTGCAAATTGTCCACGAACTTTTGGTAAACTGAATTTTTGGAAAGGGCAAGAGCGAAATTGAAATGGATAACATTGTAGCAAACAAATATATTTTTTGTGTTGACACAATTAGTGATCACAATCATCGTATTCATGAATGTTCATTACCCAAGTTTTCATGCAACTTCAGCAAAAAACTTTATCAAAATCAGATGTTACCTCAATTATAATAATCTGGGTCCTGGTGGGATATATAACCGAGGAATAAAAATATAATAATAGTAATTATTTCGTGTGTGCCTAGAGATGTGCCATACGCATGATGCGATGCACATTGGAAGTCATAACTGCTACCCTAGATTCTCCACTAGTGATCTCCCACTTGGGTGGGTGTTTAAAGATGGATGGACAATTAATCGAGAGACATTAAAAAATTGCAAATGTATATTTAAGTGGATTGCATTCGCACACATTATTAAAGAAAAAAATTGTCCACTAATAAAAATTTGGATACACTCTGAAAAACTTTGAAAAGTATTAATAAAGTCCTATAAATGTAAATATTGCGATTATAAATCAAATCAAATTAGTACAAGATGTGAAGGTCGTTAAAAAAATGTAAATAGTTACATTTTCAGTCATTTATTTAACGATTTCTTGGTCGTTGTTGCTTTCTTTTAATAATTCGCTTTAAAGTTTTCGATTTAGGATGATCTACTGAATTTTGCCAATATTTATTTTTGCTACTTCACTCTTGATTAATTGAGTTTTGGCTACGTTCATATAAATCTTTTTATCTCCTCTTACTAGATTTAGCAACAGTCCAAAACCCTTTACTAACCTTAAAACTAATCCAGTTAGTTGGTTTAGCAGACTTAACTAATTGCTGTTTTTTATTTTGACAATCTTTACAATTTCTGGTGTCTTGCACTAAATTCTTAAACTTGGCTGATTGTATCAATTCTCAGTAAATAAATACAATTCATCATCATTGACTTCCTCTTCATTAATTTTATAACAAGAGTTTAGAATCACTTGAAAAAAGAATTTCTAAATAATATCTGAAGGAAGTATGTGCATCATCACACGTATATACATATTTCAAATTTTCCATCTCTACGTGTGGTTTTTTTTCTTTTATTTGTAATAATTATTCATTGGTGTCGTAAAACAAACGGAGTGGTTTCACCACGGGAAATGATTATGGAAACTTATGTCTTCCTTCAATAGCTTAAATTCACGAAAGTGACCATTAATGATCTCTTGAATTTTCACAATACCAGGATTAGAGACTGTAAAAAGAAAATGATGAAATTTTTGAATGCCATCAACCTTTTAAAATAAACCAAACTTGATTTGATATCAAAAAAAAGTTTTTTCCGCCTTTATAGCATTGAGCTTTATTCAAACCTGCGGTGCTAAATCTTTTAGAACATCCACAACATGATTCACGCAATTTACACTTGTTTTTTTTCCACACAGTTTTTTGATCAATTCAAAACTACCATCACATTTGAATTTGGTATGTCCCGGAATCATGAAATAATAATTACATATTACTAAATTCGAATATATAGCTATATTATTTTTTTTTTGTCCACTAGCATTCATTATATTTAAATACCTTTCAATTTCTTAATCCATCAAATATCTATCATTAGGACCTTTTTCTAACAAAGTTCATTTTCAGCAAGACATAGTAACTTGATTTCTTGTATCCTAAATAAATGTATTTTGCGAGGTTAAGGTAGTAGTAGCCTGTCGATCAGAATCTAGTACATAGACATATTGTGGGGAGTAAGGTTAATACTACGATGCTATGTTTAAGGTTTTAAATCACAATTTGGATTTCGATTCGATCCGTGACTTGATTCGAGTTTTAATATTAATATAATAAAATAACAACATATTTTATCCGAGTTTGAAACACAAGTTTTTTTACCCGTAAAGCAACTTTTACTTAACACGTAAATCGTGTTTACTTGATATCTTTGTGTAACTTAAGGCCAAAGTTTTAAAAGTGTAGAAACGCTCTTTTTCAAAAGCATCAATCGTGACGGTTCAAATCAAATCAGCTTGAAATATATATAGTTGAGTTATTTTTGGTTGTAGAGTAACTTTTATTTAATATGCAAACTGTTAGGCTAATAATTATTATATGCTATTAGTATGTAGAGTTGTGCGATCCCAGCGAATTCTATAAATAACTTATTTGTCACATATAATCAATGAGATTAACTTTATGGTTCAGCTACTAAATGAAAAAGAGCAGTGATTGTGGCAATTAGAAAAAACATTAAGATAGACTTTGGGTTTCCCAACCAACTCATATGAGTGAAGATTTGAAAAATATATATTTTAATCCCTCCGGAACCCAAAATTATAAAAACCAATTACTGTATTTGAAGCATTAGACAGGTTTGATGGGTAAACCAAACCGAACCGAGATTACTTTATCAATGGAATGAAATTTAAAATTGATAAATTGATAGCAAAATTCATGGTAAACAATATTGATTACATACAAGGGAATAAAAAATATTTTATTCTTTAATTGCCACCAGTCTTTTAAACACATAGACATTCCGATGGCCTCTGGTTTAAATTGTAGCATCTATGAGAAACCATACCAGCCCCCTAGAAAAAACATGCTCTATGAAATACTTGAACCTATTTTGGAATAAATTCATCAAATCAGCAATGATCCATATTTTTTCATAAAAAAAATATCAGGAATAATTACAAGGTTTGGGTATTCAACATCATGTAGCTATAAGATAGACATTTAATAAATTCTGGGTGTTGACATTATATATATATTTGGTTCTTTATCTTCCAAAAATCTAATACATCTGAATCAAAGTTCATTGTTGAACTATTTAAAGAGTGTTTATGTTTTTACTCCATATGTACAGCAAGTGCACTCTGTTCCTAAAAAGTGGGTAAAGTTTTCAAAAAGTATTATTAGATTTTCATACCACCCACTCTTCCACTAAAATTACCCGGGCGGGGTCTTGTATAATTATATATCTCTCATGTAACACAAAGATCAGTAAATAACCAATAACAGTCGCAGGACATTGCAGATCTACAGGGGTCAAGTGTCACTCATATATATATAAAGTTAATGATCTTCGTGCATAATTTTATATTAATATGTAAAATCGAAGAAAAAAATCACTCTGGTATACACAAACCTACCCGATTTAACCAAAATTGTTCCTTGAATTATAAAAAAAATCGAAATATATGGAAAACCTTTTATTTTGACATACTTTTTGCCAGGGTAAACAAATAAGACTCGAAGAAAATCTTAATGATAAGTTCTATAAGAAATTTGGATATGCACTATTCAATCTTTCGACTTAATTTTTTTTACATAATAATAATTAAAGTTCTAATTTCCAAGCTTTAAATATTTATTTTAGAATTTGTTTATAGAAAAGTATTAATTTTTTTTTATAATATATATATCACTGGGTGAATTAGAAAGTTGTATCAAGCAAATTTATTAACTTGGTGATATGGGTTGTGGACTAACAAAAAGGTGTTCTGGGTTCAAGAACCCCAAAATGAGTATTACCATTGTCATCATCTTCTTCATTAACTTCATCATCACTTTCAACATCATCATTACAATCACTATCATAATCA
>CAJVPN010001680.1:0-12590 GCA_910592215.1 Entrophospora candida
ATAAAAAAATCCGCATATATGGATTTACATTATGACATTAATTAGATTTGTTAACCAACTTATATCGAATACCCCAACACACTATGCACAGCGCATCTCTAGTTTAGACTATTGTCAATTCAGTGTTACATTTACTCATTACAAGCATCAATGTATTTTATTCCAGATTCCCTCAAATTCATAAACACGATGGATGTCGACCTGTTTCTTCAAACAAACAGAGAACGATTGGTATTATAATTTAGATGGTTCAAGTTTTTTACTCTATACTTTTATAGGATAAAAATAATACAAGAGGGGAAACCAACTCATTTGTTCTTATTAAATCAGTTAACCTTTTGCTTTTGGAAGGATTCCTTCAATTTTGGTTGCATTGTTGTTCGAGATTCCAATATAATTTTGAAAAATTGTCAAAAGAGAAAAAGAAAGACTCGAGGGAAATCATACGTTTGCCATACGATCAATTCGAAATGGGTCCTGCTGTTTCTGAATTAGTTAAACTTTTCTTAGAAAAATCCAAGAGCTTAAACAAAAGGGGAATGATGATTTCGCTCCCACCTATACCAACAGATTTCGAAGAAGGCGACGAAGAATCGAAGATATATGCACGCATAATGCATAGAATCATAGACTCAATGCAGGTAATTGGAGATACTCTGTATCGATAATCAACTAATATCTAATCTTCATCTTCTTACAGTCGGCATATCTGGTGCTATTTTATGGATGACAACAAGGCTGAATATACGGAAGGGACATATATCGTTTGCATGGTGTCCAAGTTATTCTGCTATGAAAATACCAAACTTAAAGTTATCTGGTGAGAATCTAAATAATGCCTTAATAACATCCTTAATAAGACTGTGGAAAAGTTGATATGTATTTATATTAGCACATCTTTTTTTTCTCCACAATCTCTGGAAGATGCACCCCTTTATGGAGTAGAGTTAGTCACACCACAACCACTATAATGAAAGTTTACTAATTCAAGCATTAGATCAAGCTGTCTCTAACCTAACTCGTAATACTCGCCCAAGTCCTACAGTCTCGTTAACAGTACATAATTAAATAATAGGTACAGCGTGTTAAGAAAAAAATGGCGGTGACAAAAAATTGCATATCTCAACAATTACATAACATAATTAAATAAATTTAGATACGTTTGAAAGTTTATCAAATTACCTTGTTTAATAAAAAAAATAGATATGATATGCTATTGCCAATTTTCTGTAAAGCTAATTCATATCTTTTTTTTAAAGCTTTGCAAAATTTTTGTGCCTGAAATTTTAACATGGAAGTTTTTAATAATAAGCCTGACACAAAAATATACATAATAA
This sequence comes from Entrophospora candida, assembly GCA_910592215.1. Lineage (NCBI taxonomy): Eukaryota > Fungi > Glomeromycota > Glomeromycetes > Entrophosporales > Entrophosporaceae > Entrophospora > Entrophospora candida. The sequence continues at coordinate 1,338 of CAJVPN010001680.1, forward strand.
TCATACAAAAAATTATACCAGTTTGTAAAGAAAGTTCTGAAGAATATATATATAAACTTTCATACCTCCAGATTTTTCTAGAATTTTGTCAATTGGAATAAAAGGAATTTGATTATTTTGAAAAAAAACAATTCAACGTGTAAATTTCTTTAATAATTGCTCTGAAGCCTACATAACATAATAACATGCTCTAAAAATTTCATATGCTATAATCTAAGATCCTCCGATTCTCTATAATTTTCATCATATAATTTTGGCTACTTTTTCATTAAAACAATATTTTTTACTAACCGCCTTTTTTTTCTTGTATTACAATAAAAAATAATTTTTGCATGTTGATATGGGTAATTGGTTTACAAGACGAAAAGCATCTACATACCTCTTGGTAGTCAAATACCGCATTCATATCTTGAATATTCCTATTCACAATAGTTATATGTAAAATGCGTACATATATAACTCGAGCAGAGACCCATTTAGTAAGGAAAGCTAGAGGAACGAGACCTTGTAAAAATTTACCCCGAGATTATTCTCAATGTTTTTCCGTTACTAAAACTCTGTGTTTTTTCCGTTTGTATGCATTTCCTACTTTCTAAAAAAAAATATGGTCGCGTGACAATTCTTTCTGATCGTACATCACAGGATCTAAAAAAAGCAATTAACAAGTTGTTTTGTAAATAGACCAAAGCGAGTTTGTAATTGGTCAAGAAATGTAAACAATTGAAATAAATTGGTCACAAGTGAATAAAAAGGAAGTTTGTAAAGGCATTTGAGCTTTGTAAAAGAGCTATCTTTATTTAATTAATTACAGTTATCTGGTACAATCAAGCGTGTTTACAGATTCACATATATACAAGAAAGAGGCAGTAAAGTAAATTTGTAATTGACATGGAACAAATTATTTGCAATTAACTGACAAGAGTAGCCCAAAAGTTATCAAATAATCAAAAGGTTTCCATCATTTAACAAAGAATTAAAAAAAGTAATATTGTTTTATTATAATAAATAAATTTATAATGAAAATTAAAATTAATCATTCATCAATTCCTTTTCTTTTACTAGAATGTTTATTAGTCAATTAAATGTATAAAAAATATTAATAATTAATGGATAGGAATTTCCAATTGATCAATAAATGAAATTTTTATTCACCTTCAGCATTAAAGAAAAAAGTTAAAATCAAGATCATTTAATGAACTATCATTACTTGTATAACTTTTTAAGTTTTTTGATTTGGCAATTTCTTCATCTAATACTCTACTTATATGATATGCATCTGGATGTGATTTGTGAACTACTTGTAAATTATTACCACCATTAATAATATTATTACCACCACTAGTAATATTATTACCAATACTATTATGACTATTAATACTAATATTGATATTATTATTATTAAGTGTTTCTTTACATTTATTTTCACTAAATTCATAAAGCTCTATACTAGTTGGTCTTTTTGATGGGTCCACATCCCAACACTTCTTCATCATTTGTGCATAATCATCAGGAATTCCAGATAAGATTGGTGGTTGTAAACCTTTACATATATCAAGAATTAAATGAAAATTGTGAGCCCTATCATCAAATGGTGGATGACCTGCAAATACTTCCCACATTAGCATCCCAACACTATAAATGTCAGATTCTTTGGTATTCTTTGTATTAATTTTGCCTCTAAGTAGCTCAGGTGAAATATATGACATAATTCCATAGATTTTATTTGATAATTTTTCATCAACTGGTCCACATAATCCTAAATCTGTAATATAACAACCATTTCCATGCAATAATATATTACCACTATGTAAATCACAATGGATTAAATCTATTATGTGTATATAATATAATGCAGCAAATAAATATCCAATGATTAAAATTCTTCTTTTCAATGTTAAGTTCAAATGATGTTTTTGCAAATAATCCCTTAAATTTCCTTTTGGATAATAATTTAAAATCATTGCATAATTTCCATTATCTGGAAATTTAGTTATACCATAGCAATTAACAATCAAGTGTGATTTAATTTTACAATAATTTATTACCTGAAAATAAATATGGAATCAATTAGTACTGTATAATATAGCATTGTTTGTTTTGTTTTAAATGACAACTACCAACCTCATCAAAAAAGCCTTTTTTTGGATTACTTGAATTGTTTAAACTTTTTAACACTATTTCTTGCTTTCCTAAATAACTAAATTCTTTTTTATTTTCATCATAATCAATAAGCATTCCTCTTGTCCACAATGCAGTATAAATTGAACTAAATCCACCTTCTGTTAATTTGGTTACTTTTTCAAATTGTTCAAAAGGTATCCATTCTAAAATATTGTGTGGTAAAGATGATTTCATTTGAGATTGTTGAATAAAATCATCAATTATGTTATTTTCAGATGTCCATGTAGTGAAAAGATTCTGTAATTGTAAACTGATGCAACCTTCACAGAATCTATCAGAGTACCTTGTTAATTTACAATTGTTACATTCTTTTGGTTTGCCTTCTTTATACATTGCATTTTCTAACTCAAAATTATAAATAAATCTATCTTTACAATATTTTTTTTCATTTTCAGAAAACTCCTCATTTTTTTCAACTAATGAAAAAAAATAATCTTTTCTACTTTCTATATTAACAAAAGCATTATTATACATTTCACAATAAATTTTAAATACAAATTCCTCTCTTTCTGGTGATAATAATTTATTATTACGATATAACATTATATAAAAATAAATGTTTTGTAAAATTTAAAATATCTATATATTGAATAGTGCGGAGAAAGCTAATAATAATTCCATTTATTATTATTTATATATAGATCGGGAACCTTGAAATTAATTGGGAACGATCTACAATAAGTTGTAAATGCTACAAACATAACGAACCAATAAATTAATACTAATTTTAAAAAAGTCTAGATTATTTAAGGAATATTAAATGAAACCTAACGAAAGAATTAAGCGAGGTATTGTTATTAGGGGGTGGCTCTACAGATCAGAGCGAAACCTAATAGGGAATCAGCGAAGCATTGAGAGCTAGAGAGTGGCTATATGGATTACAATGAAAGATAATTTAGAACGTATTTATACTTTTTACCCTCAATTATTATTAGACTCTGACACGATTTATATTTATCTATTTCCCTTGATGGAATGTCATGTGTAACAAACAATTTTCTCGTAATATTATTATTGACCTACTCTTTCTGGTCACATTTTTAACCTTTTATTAATGGAATTTTTTAACAATTGAAAAGTTTTCTCTATCGGAATTAATTGATAAAGAATTAATAAATTATTATTTATATAAATGAAAAAAAAATTTTTTTAACATCAAAAAAAATTCATCATCATCAAACCTTAGTGATTGATTTATCGTGATAGGATTTTAGAACTTCAAAATTTAAACTTACAAAAGTCTGTACCTAAACCTGTTCAACGTATCATGCAATTAGTGTTGGTTTCCATAACCAGAGAGTTTCGCAACTGTGCGAAAGTCAAAAGGTTTCTCCATAAATCGAAACTAGTTTTGATTTTTAGTTTTGACATATAATTCTACATGCCAATATTGTTTAGTATGTGTGTGTTACAAACTTAAATACTAAAGACAGCTCAAGCATATTTTTATTTTATTGTTAATTTTAAATCGAAAAAAAAATCAAAACAACCCTATACCAATATTGACATGCTTCAAACTCAGGCACTAAAGACAATTCGAAGGCATTTTGATTTTTTTCATTTTATGAAATACATAGCAATAGGCAACCCGTTAATCCAAAAAACCTGTTAAAATGAATAATTATTAAAACACCAAAGCTAAACATATGTAAATTACCCCGTTATTATGAATTTCAATAATAAAACTTTATAAACCGTAAACCGAAGCATTTTTTTAAATTTTTGAAGCTATTTATATGTAAATTTGCTCCGTTAATCGGAATTTTTATAAACCGAAGTGAAATAAAAATTGGGCCAATAATAAGTGTACAAATCCATATGTACAAAAATTACCAGGGTAGACTTTCCTCTAGTGCAAACAAGAGGAAAAAAAAACATCTACTGAAAAAGAAATTGAGGTATCAAAAAGAAAACATACGCCTATAACAATCTCACAAAAAATATAAATATGCATTGAAAAAAATAAAGACCCAAACATAAAAAACAACCAGCTTGCATCTAATTATAATGTCAGCGAATCTACTGCTTCTGAAATTCTAAAAAAGAGTGATTATTTTTTATCATTGAATCCAAATCAATTCACTACCAGAAAATGGACAAAGGAAATTCTAAATCCTAAAATTTTAAATTTATTACCCCGTTTATCCGAATTAATTTATGAATTAGAATCTAATAATAACTTCGGATTATAAAAAACCCGTTAATCAGAAGAAAAGTTCCTGCACGATTGCCTTCGGTTTAACGGGTTTCCTATGTATAATAATAAAAGAATTGTAATAGAAAGAAAAAACAATATTTTTTTGATAGATAAATGTAATAAAATAATACTATACATACTATATGTGATAGTACAGTAGTTTATGATTTACATTTTTTGTTTGTTTTTTACTGTCTTATAAAAAACAAAAGTATTGAATAGAAATATTTAATATTTAATATTCAAAATCAAGTTTTTAACATTAGATAGATATTAATGTTATATTATTAGGTCAAATTTTTTATTAAATCACAATTTTTTGAGTCAAAAAAAAAAAAAGTGAATGCTATGATCATAAAAATTCAACAGTTTGGAATAACCTCAGATCCTCACTTAATTTAATAAAAATAATCTTTAAAATAAAAATGTTGTTTTTATTTTCTCCATTTAAAACACTTTGGTAAATGCAACAAGTACACAAGTGCTAACAATTGTGGAGCCTTAGTAAAAAGCCATATTTCTTTTCTTCAATGAGTAAGCAAGGGTTTGGTACTGGAAGTTGTTAACTAGTAAGTGTTAGCAATAATTAGTAAAGCATCATCCAAAGGTCAATTGTAAATGTAAGGCTCTTCTTAAACAAACCAAGTTGTTTTGTAAATAAATCAAAGCAAGTTTGCAATTAATCAAGAAATGTAAATAATTGGCCACAAGTGAATACAAAGAAACTTTATAAAGGCATTTTGAGCTTTGTAAAAGAGCCACCTTTATTTTCTATATACACAAGAAAGGGGTAGTAATGTAAATTTGTAAACTAATTAATTGTCAAGCAACAAATTATTTGCAATTAACTGACAAGGATAGCCCAAAAGTTAAGCCATACATCAAAAGGTCAGCTTGTAATACCACCATTTAGCAAGCAATAAAAAAGAAAATACTGCATTATTGTAAAAAATAATTAAAGATAAAATAAAAAGATAAATGATTATAATAAATAAATTTATAGTGTATATAATCAATTAAATGCAAATAAAAAATATTATTAATCAATGTATTGTAATTTACAATTGATTAATAATAAAATTTTTATTCATCTTCAGCAGTATTTAAAAAAAAAAGGTTAAAATCAAGATCATTTAATGAACTATCATTACTTGTATAGTGCTTTAAGCTTTTTGATTTAGCAATTTCTTCATCCAATATTCTACTTTTATGATATGCATCTGGATGTAATTTATGTATTTGTTGTGAAATACTACTACCATTATTATGACTACTGCTAATACTAATATTGATATTATTATTAAGAATTTCTTTATATTTATTTTTAGAAAATTCATAAAGCTCTATACTAGTTGGTCTTTTTAATGGATCCAAATCCCAACACTTCTTCATCATTTGTGCATAATCATCAGGCATTCCAGATAATATTGGTGGTTGTAAACCTTCACATATATCAAGAATTAAATGATGGTTATGAGCTCTATCATCAAATGGTGGATGTCCTGCAAATATTTCCCACATTAACATCCCAACACTATAAATATCTGTTTTTTTTTGAGTACATTGTATTAATTTTGCCTCTAAGTAGCTCAGGTGCAACATATGGCATAATTCCATAAATTTTATTTGATAATTTTTCATTAACTGGTCCACATAATCCTAAATCTGTAATAAAACAACCATCTCCATGCAATAATATATTACCACTATGTAAATCACAATGGATCAAACCTCTTTTGTGTATATGATGTAATGCAGCACACAAACCTCCAATGAATAACATTCTTCTTTTCAATGTTAAGTTTAAATGATTTTTTTGCAAATAATCTCTTAAATTTCCTTTTGGATGATAATTTAAAATAATTGCATAATTTCCATTATCTGGGAATTTAGTTATACCATGACAATTAACAATCAAGTGTGATTTAATTTTACAATAATTTATTGCCTGAAAATAAATATAAGATCAATTAGTATAATATAGCATTGTTTGTTTTTGTTTTGAATGACAACTACCAACCTCATCAAAAAAACTTTTTTTGGATTACTTGAATTGTTTAAACTTTTTAACACTACTTTTTGCTCTCTTAAGTAAATAAATTCATTTTTATTTTCATCATAATCAATAAGTGTTCCTCTTGTCCATTTTGCAATGTAAATTGAACTAAATCCACCTTCAGTTAACTTTGTTACTTTTTTAAATTGTTCAAAAGGTATCCATTCTAAAATATTGTGTGGTAAAGATGATTTCATTTGAGATTGTTGAATAAAATTATCAATTATGTTATTTCCAGATGTCCAAGTAGTAAAAAGATTCTGTAATTGTAAACTAATGCAACCTTTACAGAATTTATCAGAGTATCTGGTCAATTTACACTTGTTACATTCTTTTGGTTTGCCTTCTTTATACATTGCATTTTCTAACTCAAAATTATAAACAAATCTATCTTTACAATATTCTTTTTCGTTTTTAGAAAGCTTCTCATTCTTTTCAACTAATGAAAAAAAAAATCTTTTCTACCTTCTTTATCAGAATTAACAAAAGCATTACAATACATTTCACTATAAAACTTAAATACAAAATCCTTACTTTCTGGTGATAATACTTTATTGATACAATAAAACATTATATAAAAATAATAAAATTTTGAATAGTGCGGAGAAAACGAATAATAATTCCATTTATTTATAAATCCGGAAAACTCGAAACATATCAAATAACTATATAGAATAAGTACCAATTTTAATTAATGTTACGCGAACCAATAAATTAATATTAATTAAAAGAAAGAACTTAAAATCATTTATTCATTTTAAAAAGAACTTGGAATTATTCTTAAAAGGTCTAGATTGTTTTTAAGGGATATTAAATTAGAACGAAACCTAACGAAAGAATTGTTTAGCGAGAGAGGTATTGTTATTAAGGAATAGCTCTACAGATTAGAGCGAAACTTAATAGAGCTAGAGAGTAGCTATATGGATTATAGTGAAAGATAATTTAGAACGTATATATACTTTTTATCTTCGATTATTATTAGACTCTGTCTAACATGATTTATATTATTTATTTCCCTTGAATGGCGTGTGTAACAAACAATTTTCTCGTAATATTAATATTATTATTGACCTACTCTTTCTGGTTACGTTTTTAACCTTTTTTAACAATCTAACAGTTTCTTTATCAGAATTAATTGATAAAGAATTAAAAAAAAAAGGGCAAGAGCAATTTCAACATCAAAAAAAAAAATTTCATTATCATCAAACAAACCCTAGTGATTGATTTATCGTGATAGGATTTTAGCACTATTTAAAACTTCAAAATTTTAAACTTACAAAGCCTGTACCTAAACCTGTCTAACGTATCATGTAAAAGTCATTCTACATGCCAATTAGTGTTGGTTTCCATAACTAGAGAGTTTCGCAACTGTGCGAAAGTCAAAAGGTTTCGCATAAGTCGAAATTAGTTTTGATTTTTATTTTTGACATATAATTCTACATGCCAGCATTGTTTAGTATATGTGTGTTACAAACTTAGATACTAAAGACAGCTCAAGCATATTTTTATTTTATTGTTAATTTTAAATCGAAAAAAAAATCAAAACAACCCTATACCAATATTGACATGCTTCAAACTCAGGCACTAAAGACAATTCGAAGGCATTTTGATTTTTTTCATTTTATGAAATACATAGCGTTAATCCAAAAAACCTGTTAAAATGAATAATTATTAAAACATCAAAGCCAAACACATGTAAATTACCCCGTTATTATGAATTTCACTAATAAAACTTTATAATAAAAATTGGGCCAATAATAAGTGTACAAATCCATATGTACAAAAATTACCAGGGTAGACTTTCCTCTAGTGCAAACAAGAGGAAAAAAAAACATCTACTGAAAAAGAAATTGAGGTATCAAAAAGAAAACATACGCCTATAACAATCTCACAAAAAATATAAATATGCATTGAAAAAAATAAAGACCCAAACATAAAAAACAACCAGCTTGCATCTAATTATAATGTCAGCGAATCTACTGCTTTTGAAATTCTAAAAAAGAGTGATTATTTTTTATCATTGAATCCAAATCAATTCACTACCAGAAAATGGATAGAGGAAATTCTAAATCCTAAAATTTTAAATTTATTACCCCATTTATCCGAATTAATTTATGAATCTAATAATAACTTCGGATTATAAAAAACCCCGTTAATCCAAAGAAAAGTTCCTGCACAATTGCCTTTTTATTGAATCACAATTTTATTAAATCACAATTTTTTGAGTCAAAAAAAAAAAGCAAATGCTATCATATCCACCGATTTGCGCAACATTTTGGGGTACGAAATTTTGGGAGTACTAATACTAACAAAATTATGGGGATCATATTTTTAGAAATTTTCTTAATCGGAAAAATAAATTTTTAAAAAAAATCACATATTATTATTATTTTGCAAGTGAATTAATTAATGATAATAAATAAATATTTCTTCCTCTACTTAATAATTAATCTGATGATTTTTTTTTTCACTTAGTCAAAAACGACATATTTTTGTAGTGATTTTTTAGGTGCAATCATCTAAAGACATCACAAAAGGTTGCCAGCCTTTAACTCAAAATCCTATATATTGATAAGACATCATTGGGAATCCTCAGAATTTAAAAAAATGATTTCAGGATTGTGCTTTCTTCGCATCATTATACCCTGTGTCACAAATTATGCCTCGCGTCACAAATTATGCCTCGTGTCACGAAGTATGCTTCGCGTCATGAATTGTTCCACGTCACGAATTATGCCTCACGTCACGAATTATTGAAGACTCTAGTTTTCATATGATTATTACTTGTGGCATTGGTTAATAATATTATATGTCAAAATTTTCTTAATTATCAAAAACATGTACTTTTCCCAAAGAACCATCCATGTAAAATTTTTTTTTCTTGCTTTAACCATGTAAAGCACTTGGTTATATATATTCAGGATAATTCAATTCACATACTATTTAAATTATCGCCTAGAAAAAATGATATTGAAAATTTTTTGTATGTGCTGCACTATATTTTTTTTTACAAAAAAAAAAAATATATATTAAAAATATTATATATACCAACAATTTACAATAATTATGTACCAAAAGTTTTATTTATATTAATAATAACCAACTTTTCCTAATTTAATTTTGGTTTTGAATAAAGTAAATTTTTTAATTCATTTAATAAGGATATAATGACTTCAGAATCCATACTCAAAGAAAAAAAAAATTTTACGATTGACAATAATTTTAATATATTAACATCATATATATAATAAATGTTTATTTACAATTAAAAAATACATTTTCAAACTAGTGATTTATCACAATGTGACATCTGTCAGCATTTTATTATTATTAAAATAATAATAATTTGATACAAAGATCATTTTAATGTCAAAGAAAAAATCAATAATAATCAATGTTCAATTTCTTTTGTCTGTTTTGCATTCATTCATTATTTAGGAAATGTTGTAGTATATACAGAATATATTGTTGTATTAAAATCCCTATTTTAAATTGTGGTTTTTATTTATTTATTTTCCTAAAACCACATACAGTAGTTTAAAATCCATGTTTAGCTTTGGAGTTTGATTTTCAAGTAATTAGTTACTTAAATTTGAAAAATACCACCATCCCAACAAAACAATTGATAAATATGTAAAGAATGTCATAAAGATCTTTTATACTTGGCTTTATTGATGATTTATTTAATAGAATCATTCTCACACCTTGATTTTTTGCACTATAATTTATATATATATATCAAAAATTATAAAAACTCTAATAAATTATTTACCTTTACAGTATTAATATTAATATTAACAATACATAAACATGTCACCATTCTGTAATGCCATCTATATTTTATATAAATAATAGATTTAAGGTGTGTGGTAATGTGAAATTGATTCAAAAAAATATTTAAATCTTAGAAATATTATTACAAGTTAAAAAACTACATATTAATATATATAAATCTAGGGGTTACAAAAATCCAATTCACTCACTATTAAATCCAATAATAATAACAAAAGTAAGTATTATAAAAATACTAAGAATGGTGTAACATATCAAAAATGTACCTTAAAACAAAAAAAAACCAACGAAATGTGCCCCAAAAATCAGCATGAAATCGTGGAACTTTGCAGAAATTGGTGGATATGTGATCATAAAAATTCAACAGTTTGGGATAACCTCAAATCCTCACTTAAATCTAATAAAATAAAACTCCATCATAGAAGCACTATTTAATAAAAATAATTTTTAAAATAAAAATGTTGTTTTTATTTTCTCCATTTAAAACACTTTGGTAAATGCAACAAGTACACAAGTGCCAACAATTGTGGAGCCTTAGTAAAAAGCCATATTTCTTTTCTTCAATGAGTAAGCAAGGGTTTGGTACTGGCAGTTGTTAACTAGTAAGTGTTAGCAATGATTAGTAAAGCATCACCCAAAGGTTAATTGTAAATGTAAGGCTCTTCTTAAACAAACCATTCAAGTTGTTTTGTAAATAAATCAAAGCAAGTTTGCAATTAATCAAGAAATGTAAATAATTGAAATAAATTGGTCACAAGTGAATACAAAGAAACTTTATAAAGGCACTTTGAGCTTTGTAAAAGAGCCACCTTTATTTTGCATATATACAAGAAAGGGGTAGAAATGTAAATTTGTAAACTAATTAATTGACAAGCAACAAATTATTTGCAATTAACTGACAAGGGTAGCCCAAAAGTTAAGCCATACATCAAAAGGTCAGCTTGTAATATCACCATTTAGCAAGCAATAAAAAAGGAAATACTGCATTATTGTAAAAAATAAATTAATAAATTTATAGTGGAGATTA
>CAJVPN010001681.1:0-12582 GCA_910592215.1 Entrophospora candida
ATCACATCCAGATGCATATCATACAAGTAGAATATTAGATGAAGAGATTGCTAAATCTAAAAGCTTGAAAAGTTATAATAGTTCATTAAATAATCTTGATTTCGACTCTTTTCTCTAGAATGTTAACAAAGGTGAATAAAAATTTCATTATTAATTAATTGGAAATTACTATCCATTAATTATTACTAATATTAATTAATTAATAAACATTAGATTCTAGTGATAATTGTCAAAATAAGGAATTGACTTAATCTCCACTATAAATTTATTATCATCTTTTTATTTATCTTTTTATTTTGTTTCTCAAAGCTAAATTATAATTATGCTTTGAAATAATAAACCTTTTATAGTTTCTTGATTCTTGTTAAATGGTGATATTGTGAGGTATCATTCCGGTTAATTAAAAATTATGGCTTAACTTTTGGGCTACTCTTGTAAGTTGATTGCAAAAAATTCGGTGCTTGTCAATTAATTAGTTTATTTACTCTTTCTTGCACCTAGGCAAATCTCTGAATCCAAACCTTTACTTACTCACTAAAGAAAATCACGTTATTAATCGTTGTTAACACTTACTAGTTAACCAACGTTAGTGTCCTAACCTTGCCTGCTTGCTCATTAAAGCAAATAAACGTGGCTTTTACCAAAGTTCCACAATTGTTGCCTTTACCAAGGCACTAACCACACTTGTTGCTTTTATTAAACAAAGAGAATAAAGATAATGTTTTTATTTTTAAAAGTTTATTAACGATTAATTTTATTTAATAAAAATAATGATTCTATCATAGAGTTTTATTTATTAAATGTTAATTATCTATTATTCTCCTCTGTAAGGACCCGATGTTATGCTTTTTCAAGAGAAGACCAGAAGTTATATAATGATGGTTTATTATTGCAAAGTCACTTAATCAATATATTATAAAAACCTCCATAGCTTTTACACAAAATTTTCATTTGATAATAATTATATACACTAAAATTAGTTGACCCTAGAACATAAAGTACCGAATTCCTAGTGGGAACTGAATTTGTATTCGGCAAAAGAAAAACTTTGCTCCTGGGAACAACTGATGAAAAAAAGGGAGATTGGGATACACAAGAAAAAAAGACCTTGAATATATATTTACAAGTTATTCATTAGCCTTTAAAGCAATTTTACTTGTGTCATTTTTGGGCTTAATAGCAGCAAATTTGACGTAATAGTTTTACAACTTTGATAACATTTTGTCAAACAACATTATTAACTCTAGTTGGTAAATCAAATCTGGCACAAAATTTAAAATGACTAATAGTAGCAACATCCTTACTTCAAACAAAAACAAAATGCTTTACCTTCAAAGCATACTAGTAACCTTATACAGTAAATGATCTAACAAATATGTTGTTTGAACCAGATCCTTATGATACGAAAATTAAAATTGATACTGAAGAGAATGATATTAAAATTTTCAAAGCTCATATAGTAAATCCAAAACTGTTAAAACAAAATCTTTTTTTTAAAAAGGTATATATTAATAAATAGATAGCTTGGATTTGATAAACTTCTTATTGATGTCATGAATTAAATTTCAATGGATTAGACTCCAATGAATTGCTTGATGATTTACAAAATTGTCTAATTTCAAAGGAAAAGGAGTCTGCAAAACCAAATTATCTGCATCAAATTTCACCAAAATATCAATCATCATTTAGTATACTTCAAGATTACTTTGAAAACTTAATCAATAACACATCAGAATGTTTTTTAAAGTCTAATAATTATAAAGGTATTGAAAACCCAATGCTTGTATCTATTTTAAAAATAAATTTAGGAGAAATTGATATTTGGAATTATATCATCCATCAAATGGAATTGCACAAATTGAAAATTTTGAAGGAGGAAAAAATATTTAAAGAATGTATCATTCTTTTGATTCGATTTCAAGATATCTCTAAAGAGAAATTTAATGACACAGTTGTATCATATCGAATGTTATTTCCTGAAGATGATGTTTCGCATTATTATTTGGCTCACGATGAACCACCTAATTCAAATTTATTTCATTGAAAATAGTTTCAACAACAACAATTAATCTTTACTTTTTCCAAAAGAATTCCACCATACACTTTATTCAGAAAAGTGAAATATAGATGTAAGTAAAATGCTGAAAAGAGAATCATTAATTGGTTTTGTTTTTACTACTGGCTGAAATTGGTTTTTAATTTTGTTTCCTAACAATTTGATTTTGATTTGTTTGTTTGGCAAAGCTGGCAAGGATTTGGTTTTTAGATGGTGCTCTAATTTTTCTTGCCATTCCTTGATTCCTTTGACCAATAGATCTCCAATTTCTTTTTCCCTGGCTTTTAATTACTTTTTAAATTCTTGGGTGATATCACTGTTTAAAACTTCTTGAATATTGGCTAAATGTTTTTTTTCCTGTTACGAATTATTGAATTGGCTTGAAAGTTTCTCTTGTCTTTTAACTTTTCATAAATCCCTTCGTATCAAAGGTCTTCCTTTGCCTCGGTAACGTATTTGTCGGTAAACCATTATTGTGATAGAATTGTCTTCTAGCTAAACACTCACTGATTTTACTGGCTTGGAGTTTTTAACAATTAATACCTTGTTCAGCTTCTTAAAAGCCTCTAGACACACGTTTTCTTTCAGCATATAATTCCTTTTTATCGCTATTGTAATAATCATCAAAATCCTGATAACTAGTGCTATAATAATGTGGTTTTTTAATTCATTTGTATTATTTATACAATATATATTTTTACAATTGCTTTGTGATTTTGCATCATTATTAATTAGGGTGACATACTAGAATGTATAAAACCAATGAAATTAAATTTGGTGATTTTTGAATTGATTTCTCGAATACATTCATCAGGTATCATTAAGTCCTGAAGAAAGTGAATGCTATTGGATCTATATAGTATTTTCTTGGTTAATTAATTCAAGATACTCTTATTTCTGAATCACATCCGATACAACGATTAGCTGAATGAGTCACAAGTCTTGATGTTTCTCCACGTTGAAATTTTTGGTAAAGTACAAACATTTAGCAGAAAAGTGATCTTAAGAATTTCTAATAGACTCTTTAATAAAATGTACTCAAACCTTAAAAGCTGGTCTTCCTAATTAAGAAGAGGACAACACCTACAAATCGAGACTGACTATCGTCTGATATTTCAATGAAGAATATTAAGTGAAACAAATGACATAAATTAAAAGCAATAATCTACTTTTCGTCGCATCTTTGTTACATTTTCCTCTTTTCGTCAATTTGTCACATTAACAATGATTTGACAAAAACATTATTGTAAAAAAATTGGTTATGGCAAAAATACTAATACTTTATCTCAATGTCAAAAATTTGAGTCACTTTCAAGATTTTTATAAAGCAGGTGCATAACTTTATGATGAAATAGTTAAAGGGTCCATTGTTATTAAAGATAGGATGGGGATTGTTGTAATAGTGTATGCCAAATAATTTGTATAATAGAAATTATCGGGCAAATGTTGAACGTCTTACAAAAGCATTGCCACCTTCAAAACACGTTGTCAAATGTATATACTATATAGAGTCTGCCAATTGCACACTGAAAGATATTTTTTCAATTCTTATTATTCAAATATATAACAAACAATGGATACAATTTGATATTTACTTTGTTATTTTTTACATCCAAAATACTGCAGTAATGAGATGGTTCCTGTAGCCTTTCATTCAGTGATACGTGCAGTATTAAAGCTATGGAAAAAATTTTTTTTTTTAAGAAGTGGAGATAAAAGTGCTCAAATTTTAATCACACAAATAAAAAATCATGATTCTTTAACTTCTTTCCCTTATCGTTATTCACATGTAAAAGGATCAGAATGTCTAAAAACATGGCGAATTTCTTGTAAATGATGATGTTGTTGGCATTGTACCTCACAGTGCAAGGCGTGAATGCTTATTATTAGTATTGAGTTGGTTTACTCAAATGAATATATATTTTTTTTTCCAATACATATAGACTTGATGTTGGAAAAGCTTACAATATGGCCAATTTACGTTCTTTCTATGTCATTAATGCAAAAAATGAGTTGAATTACGTTATTCAGTAATGTCAGAAGAACAATTGACTAATGATTATGGAGGTTGTTTACTTTTTGAATTGGGAATTTTTGATTTTGAAGATGATGATAAGAACAATAGTAGTGACGATGGATATGATAATAATGCCGATAATCATAATATAGAAATAGGAAATCCTTTTTATTTTATAAAGAACAATTGTATAATATAGGAATTTATATATTAATTAATTAGTCCGAAATAAAGATCATTATTATTACTATTTTTTTAAAACTAGCATTAATAAATTAATTAACTTGTTTTTCAAATGTTTTTATTTTTAAAGTATTTGATTTATTGATCCTCACTCAATATTTACATAATAATAACACTGCATTTTTATTGCGAAAATGAAAAGAATAAAGAAAACCAGTTTATTTACCATAATTACAGTATTCACTATTATTATTACTATTACTATTACGGAATTTAACTACGGAACTTTTTATTTTTATTTATAATTTACTATTATATCAATATTACTATTACCATTACCATTACGGTTTTCTTGAGCCAATTATATCCATAGTGTAATCTATTTCTTATTTTAAATAATTGTCGCACAAAATTTGAATCTTGCACAAATTTGAATTTATTTAATTTATTTGAGATTTATGGCTTATTATTATTATTATTTGAATTACATATTAAATTATTAAATCGAATCAGTCATATAAATATAATCACTAGTTTTTTTAATGTATCCCAGGGTGGTGCGGTAAAATGTTCCCGATGTATTGAACTTTCATAACACGAAGATTTGACTTTAATGGATTTGCAAATTGTAATAGTTAAAAACCTGTTTAAATTAAATGTTTTGTTTGATTTCTGATTAATAACCATCATAGTGTACTCTACTACCGTGAAACTAAGCAGTTATTTGATTAATTTATCAATAAAAGATTATACGTAATCTATCAATTACAATAACAGTAAGATTCGATAACAAGTATGGCGAAGACTAAACAAGTTTTGGACAAATCAAAAGTATCGTTGAATAATCTTAGCTCCTTTTATTGAGTATTAATCACGGGCAAATAGAGATAAAAGTTCTCCGTTTGAATAATTGATTAAATGATTGAGTCATAATTGAAATAAGAAAACAGTGATTTATATTCCACAAATATAAATAACAAGGATTGTGAAAATAATCTTTTTTTTTGAATAAAAAAAAAATATATAAATATTAGCATTATTAACTTTTGAAAATTATATAATTTTAAAAATTTATTTGAAATTTTGGAAAAATGTCAAACAATAATAATCGTTCCAACAAAACAAGTCAAAGTGAAAAAAAATGGCAACGGAAGAAAAATATCAATAACGAAAAAGTTATTTCGTCATCAGTATCACCATCAGTATCACCATCATTCTTAGTATTTGTTCAAGAAGTTGAACTAGAAGGGCCTAGACAATTGTCTTCGCAAGTGTCAGCAGACCAATTATCCAATCATCGAGAACTAAATAATAA
Source organism: Entrophospora candida (assembly GCA_910592215.1). Lineage (NCBI taxonomy): Eukaryota > Fungi > Glomeromycota > Glomeromycetes > Entrophosporales > Entrophosporaceae > Entrophospora > Entrophospora candida. The sequence goes on from CAJVPN010001681.1 coordinate 5,572, forward strand.
TAATAACAACAACAACAATAATAACAACAACGTTTGTGTTAATATTGGATTAACGGACGAGTTTATGATTAATATTAAAGATTTCTTCAATGGTACATTACAAAACATAACGAGCTTACATCAAGAAGACAATGAAGATGATTTCGAAGAACCAATTATTAACAACGAGACTATGTATCAATATTATTGTAGCGACTCCGCCACATTTTCCGATGACTTATTTTGATATATGTCTCAACTTTCATATTTATTTCTTTTTTAAAAAAAAAATGTATATAAAATAAAAAGTATTATTATTATTATTAATATCGTTGTTGGGGTTATATGTTAGTCGTTGTTGTTTTGTAATTATTATTTTTATTATTTTCATGATACAAATTTGTGTGTGTATTGTAATTGGTGATAATAATAAATAAACAAAAACATAATATATAACTGTCATTATACCATTTCCATATGTTTATATTGTTTTTCCGTATTTTAATTCTAATTATTAATATTAATTTATTCCTTTAACATGCACGATACGACTCCCAAAATTATATAACCTTTTGCATGCTTTTATTTAATATTTATATAAATTGTTTCTTCTCTCCTAATAAAAGGGTTGATAATTAAATAAGGCCATTGTCAATATTCAGTCAATCTTAATGTTGACAATAATGTTCAGACGATATTTATAAAAAAAATGTCACATTCTAACAGGACCCGGAAACTTCCAATTGAGGTCCCAATCAATTTTCATGGTTTTTATATTAAGTTTACCTAAGTGCTTATGTAATACTGTTAATATTGGCATTAGTAACATTTTTTTTAACACTATTGAATTTACTCATTTTATATCATGGACTTTTTAAAAAATTTCTTTTTTTAAAAAAAAAAAGGAATTTAGTTTTTGCGTTTTGCGTGTAACTGTTGTATGTGAAATTGAAATTAAAAATTTTGGGGATATGAAATTCACATGATTTCATTTTCATGTACAACATAACCTTCTAATGTACCCATAATAATTCTGTCCTGTTTTTCTATATTATTAATATGTACGTATTTGCATTCTGGTTATTTTATGTAGGTGCTGTATATATATTAATAAATTAAATAATCTATTATTGTAAAACCTCGGTTCAACAGTCAAGCTGGCAGTTTATGAACCAAATCGTCCCAATGAAAAGAAAAGAAAATGGTTGATGATATCATAAAAAACACACGCGCCAGGAAAATTGGGCAATAGTAAATTAAAACTTGGACTCTTTACACCCGCTAATCAAACTGCATGTTCGTTTCTGACTAATTTTTTTGTTATTTTAAATTAGATACGTCGAATGAAAAACTTGTGTTAAACTTTGGTATCTTGATACCCAATTTATGTAGCATTCTTTTTTGTCTAATGATTATTAAAATTTAATGAAAACTTGCATCTGCTATTGATTGTCTTGAGTGTGCCGCATTTATTCTTGTGGTATTTAGAAGCGCAAGTGTTATGCATTTCTAATTCGGGAAATCAAATTCTTAAATTGGAAAATTTTGGGGTAAACATTATTTAAAATATAGAAAGTTACTAATATTCTAACCACCGTAACTTTTTAAGTAATAAATATTTTACATCAAACTTTTCATAAAATTATTATTTGGAATTCACTATATAAAACTATGAAGAGTTTGAGTCCAAAAGTGCTCTGTGTGTCCATGTGACGAGCTTCAAAAATGCTAAATAAAATTGGTCGGTTTTAGATGACTCGAGCTATAAAAGTTATAATACTTACTCTCTGGTTGTTATAAAGAGATAAAAAGTTATGGGAAATCAATAATAATAATAGTAATAATAATAATAATAATAAAATAATTAACTCACGGAAATTATCGAGAAAGATTATTCTAACATTCCAAATTGTAACATTTCTTTAATTCACAAATTCTATTTAAGCGAAGGAATTTAATCATTTATTCACTCTAAAAATAACTCGAGAATGCTTCTACATGGAAGGTTCAAATTATGTTTAAGGAATACATTTAAATAGAGCAAATTGAGAGTTCTTGAAAATTAGAGAACTAGATGGTTGAACCTTTAACATGTATAAATAACGTCGTAATTTTCTTAACTTCGTGTATCATTATTATTATCATAAAAAATCTTTAACAATAATCATTTAATAAATAACACATTGTCCTTGTTCTTGTTGTTGTCATCGAAATTTTATATTTTCGTAATGACAATACACCTATCTCTAACAATGAATTCAAACTAATCCCGTGCATAATTAATTTTATATTTTTCTCTATTTTTTATTTCTTTTCTTTTCTTTTAGTGAGGCAATATTTAATAAATTTTATTTAGTGAAGTTTGGGAAACGTACTTGACTTGAGTAGGAAGTAACAGAACGAAGGGTGCCCACCAAGAAACGTGATCAGGATATAATGTGAAATCTAAAGAAGATGTTGTTTAGTATTGCTTAGCAAGGAATGGTTTAACGACAATGAAAGATAGTTTTGAGAGTAAAGCATAATAACGCATTCGTGGAAATTGTAGTATAAACAAATTGGAAGAAATTTTATTAGACTTAAATAAATTATTATCATCGAGACTCGGACACAATCTCACAATACTTACTCTCTGATTGTTGTAAAAAAATAAAAAGTGAATTTATTAATTAGATGATGTTTTAACAAAAATTATTTTGTGTTGTAAAGAAAGAAGTTTAACTTTGTAAGGAAGTTTACTTTTTGTAAGGAAGTTGCCACACGATCACTAACTATTAAGTATTTAACTATTAAGCGATTTGGGACTCCTCTATACAATAGAGGGTTTGTAGAGATCCTTGTGTGGTATAGCTTGTAGTATTTTATTTTAATTTTTCTTGAGAAAGGTGTTTGTAAAGTTACCAACACCAATTTCTTTGGCATCATGGCGATGCAATTTATATTTTTTTCCCTGATCTTTTTTTATAAAAGGAATGATGGTATTTAGCCGGATTTTATTTATATTATCTATATGGTATATAAAAAAAAAAAGGTTAATAATAATAATAATAATAACAATGACAGTTGACGATTATGAACAAGGTAAAGGGTTTGATATTTCTCTTTTTATTCGTATTCGAAAAAAAGCAAAAAGAGCAAATGATACCAACTTTTAAAGGCTTTATCGCTATGTTTTAACAGTAAGAAAGATCCGAGTGAATTAATAAATGAAAACTTTTTATTGAAAATATTTTCCTTGATTTAAATGTCATAATTACATCATTATCAATTTTTAATATATATATAAACACAAATGTATATAGGAAAGGTTTGAATCTTAATCGTTCTTAAACAAGAATTCCTGGATAGCGCATCGCACGAAATTGGATCTATTATGGATTAGTTATTTATTTTTATTATTTGAATTTTTTATCTCTATTGATTGATATTTATTTATTTATTATTTATTTAAACTTATCATCATATAATCATTTGCACATTTTTTTGATCAATGCAAGCAAGACAATTGGTTGTAGTGTGTTATTTGTTATCTAGTTAGAAGTTAATAAAATATTGACATCAGTAATTCTCAAGTGTATTATTGCCATAAAATAAGTGGGGGAATAGTGGGTCTATTTATATGCTTTATAGTAATAAATCAGACTATTTCTTGGATCGGTGGTGCCATTTGCTATCTAGTTAAATTTAAACATTTAGTTTTGAATAGTGTATATAGTGAAATATTGCATATTTATCCCAAATATGAAATATATTTATGGTACTAAGCGGGGAGATAGCATGTTTATTTATATGTTTGCGCATTTCTTTTATGTTTGTCAAATTTTTTAAAAGAACAAATTCTCATTTTTTTTCATTGAGCTAGATCATAGGAATTTGGCAAAAAAATCAATTAGCATTTATTTACAGTATACATAAATATAAATTGGTCTAACCAATTTATCTAATATTTAAAGGATTTAGATGTTCCATATTTTAAAAATGTTCCAAAGTGAAAATAAAAAACTTCAAACTTTGAAAATCAAATAGCCATTAAACAAATGGCATTTCTAGGGTACATTGTTGTAGAGGGCGAATCTGCCAAAGCCTTAGCAGTTATGGAGAATCAAGAGGGCCGGGGAATTTATCCATTGAGATGAATGTAGCTAGTGTGTCATTAGAGGACTTGGAAAACAATCAGGCTATTTAAGGATTACGAAAAATTCTTGTGAATACGGTTCGATAGAGAACCTCAACAAAGTAAATTATTAGTACGAGGGTTTAGACAAAAATGTGGATTTTGAGAACTGTTAGCGAAATCAATGATCCAAAAAAAAAAACAGGACATGATAATAATAGTAAAAAATGTTTTTAGCATTTTTAGTAATAAACAAATAATCAATTGATTTTAATAAAACAATTAATTCAATTGTCAATTAACAAACTAAACGCATAACTCTTTTCTTAAAAAGTAAACAAATCAATGGTACAATCCAAAAAAACAGGACAAATGATAACAATAGTAAAAATGTTTTTAATAATAGAATGGTGCTTTTCTTATAAAAGTAAAATAAACAAATCAACAGTATGATCTTTATCACACTAACTAATATTAAACGAAAAAAGAAAGATGCTTCGCCACCACCAAAAAGTTATTCTATATATGATAAAATAAATAAATAACAAAAAACAATAATGAATTCAATTAAATAGCTTATTAAATGTAAAATGAACAAAATTTTTTGTTTTTACCAAACAGTTCTCTTCGGTTGGAAAAAAAGATATTTATTACGATTGCACGATAAATGTTTATCGTGTGGAAAAAAAAAGGATCATGTAGATCGATTTCAGAAAAATAAAAAAAAATTTCTTTTTGAAATTTACCAAAAAATTAGATTTGAAAAACAAAGGTTTTGGTTGCAATTGCAATTTGCAAATTTGCCGTACGACACAATTATTGCTAAATATGATGAAAACGTTGGTTGCGCCAAAAGCTGAAAAAACCAAGCGCGGCTAAACGCAAAAGGAGACAATCGGCACGAAAGTCGCTTGCCTTACTGATTTTGGAAGGTGGTCGTGACACGGCAAATGTTTCGTTCTTACTTGTGTTAATAACAAGTAGTAAATGACGATACGTTTTTTTGAGGATTTCATACCGCGGAGTCTTCGACATATCACGAATGGGACAAAAAAAAAGCAAAATGAGTCAAATAATGATACATATGGCTTAAGGCGAGTTACTTCTTTATGGTTAGTAATTTTCATTTTGTTTTATCATTAATTATACAAACTCGCTTTATTTTTTAATTTTTTAGTTATTAAAAACAGATATACATTTGAGATGATCCTGATTGTTGTCAATCAATTCATGTCATCATCAATGATGCATTTTGGCATTTAACATTAATAATTAATATTAGTCATTCATTATTAATCATTCTATTTATTATATTTTATTGGACAAAATCATGTAAAAAGTTATGTTGTTTGTAATACTTCAAGAAGTATAAATATACTTGAAATTTCCTTCAAATATACATTTAATAATAAAAACTATAGTTAATTAATAAAGCTTGTGTGGTTGATTCATAATCCTTTCTGGTGATTAATGGTTTGGCCAACCCTTTTGATTTTAATATATTGCTTGTAGTGATGCTCGAGTAGTATATTTCTATTTTTTTTTTAGAACATACGAATCTGCAAAGAAAACTGAGACACTTGACCAGAACTCGCCTGCAATAATAGTACTGGAAAGAAAACCTTGTCCTTGACCAGAACTAGGTTTCTATTCGAATTAATGAATAATTCGAAATAAAATAAAAACGAATGATTCGAAATAAAATAAAAACGAATGATTCGAAATAAAACGAATGATTCGAAATAAAATAAAAACGAATGGTTCGAAATAAAATAAAAACGAATGGTTCGAAATAAAACGAATGATTTCGAATAAGAATTTGCATTACGAATTTACGAATAGAAACTCTAGCAGAAATGATGGTAAACTTTGAATTTTATTTATTGTGAGGTATGCACCCCGCTGATCATTACCAATTATTTTGTTGATATAATAACAATGAAATAGATTTTTTCCACAATGACAAAATTTCAATCACAAAAAGTCTAATAGAAATATGATGCTTTAATAAGTGATTCAGAAAATAATGGTAAGAATTATCCAATAGAAATAAAATTAGATTCTTATAATTTATTCTAAATACACAGTGGGTCTCGATTTAACGGACCTCGATTTAGCGGATTTAGGGGTTTAATGGATAAATTTTCAAAACCAAATTTTTCTAATTATTTTATCTCGATTTAACGGATTTAACGGATTTTCATATATTAATATTAATATATTCGATTTAGCGGATATTTTTTAAAAATCCATGTATGTCACTTATAATAAAATTCTCTCGATATTACGGAAGGACCCCGGAAACTTCTAATTGAGGTCCCAGGCAAACCAAGGGTAAAAAACATATAGAAAAGTGAAAAATGTCACCATTATTGATAGAGTAAAATTACTATAGATATAAAATTTTTTTTAAGGTCTCTATTATGTTTTGGGTAAATCAATTAGTAAAATTTTTAAGGGTTACACACATGTGCAAAAATTAAAATTAAATGGAGAATAATAAAATTCAAACCACACTTAATTTCCCAATATTATACACTAAAAAAGCAAAAGAAAAAGTTATAATAGACTCAAATTTATCTAATGATAGTATAAATTTAGCACAAACTATTAACAAAAAATGCGAATTCATAGAGTATAATGATAATGATGATGATGGTTGTGTAGTAGAATGTAATAATGATATAGATTTAGCACAAACTATTAACAAAAAACACAAATTCATAGAGTATATTAATGACAATAATGATAATGATGGTTGTATAGTAGAATGTAATAATAATAATGATAATGATAAAGATTGTGAAAGTGAAAATAATGACTATACAGAAGATTTTTACTATGATCATTATAATTATTTGGATGATAATTATAATTATGATGATGATTATGATAGTGATTGTAATGATGATGTTGAA
>CAJVPN010001682.1:0-12578 GCA_910592215.1 Entrophospora candida
GTTAAATTGCAAAAATGTCATCTCATATTGTTTAGTCCCATATAATTCGGAAGTTTATGACCAGTCAATAAAGCTCTTGCCATGATTTTCTCGTTTTTCTCTTCCTTTAAAGATTTATTAACGAAAGGATTTGCATAAATTTAACCAATCAAATTTTCTAAAGAATTCCAGAACGTTTATCATTTATAAATTAGGAAATACCAAATTTAGCATATTCTCTGATTGTATTATCATGATATTTCTCTCTTTTAATTATAATCGCTCTTAATTCCACACAATTAAATCCATTCAAAAATGAGAATGATATATTTGTAAAACTAATACTAATATATATATAACTTTTTTTTTTTTTATTTACATATATATAAGAATGGTTGAAGTTTTTTATGCAAACAAATTTCCTTTTTTGTATTTCTTTTGTAAAGATTGACAAGGTTTTTCATAATGAAATGAACACAGACTTTCCATCCAAACTTAACTTAATGTTAAAAAAAAAAAAAAATAATAATATATCAGTATAGTGATGTCACCAAAAAAATGATTTAGATTCGGAACCCTTTGTCTTATCATGATGATAAAAAAGAATTGAGAATAATCACCATGGTAAATACCCAACGTTACTCTACATATTGAATTTTTATATAAAATATCATGTATATTACAATTAATAAAATTATTAAAACTCTAGGTCCTCAAAAAAAATGTACTTTGAGCATATGCGTCGATTTTGTTTGAACCTCAAAATTCAGTATGGTATGATCATTATGTTATGAATACTTTATCTAGCAATAATCCATTAGTTTTGAGGTAATGCCATTGGTTTGACGGGCTATTGAATAGTAAAATAGTTTTTTTTGGCAGAGCAAATAATTTTTTCAGGGTTAATTATCACTCTACTGACCAGTCACACACACACACACAATAAGATATACATGTAATCTCATTAAGTCAGGTGCAACTATCAATTGTTTAAAATAAATAGATGACCAACCTATCGAGTTTACAAGTGTGTAGTAGGGTTTGAAAGAAGGGCCCAAAAAACAAATCGGCTGATATGGTAATTACATATTTCCAGCAATTTTTCCATTACTATCCTTGTCCAAAGTTGATGTATGATGTTAATATATTGGCTGGAATGTTTGCACTATATAAAAACAATCAATATATGTATAGGAATCAATCGACTAAAAATTTATTATTTAGTGATCAGCAAGTGTCGCAAGTATCTGATTTGATTGGCTAAATTAATTTCGTCAAAAGATCCTTGGAGATAAATATGAATTTCGTCAACCATTCTTAAGATGAGTTACATCCTAACAAAAAGGCACTTAATGGTTATTTTAAAAAATGAGATGAAAGACAAAATCTGATTTTTTAAAAACTTCTTCCCCCCCCCAAATTAACTGACAAATAGAATTGTTTCTTATAATTTATTTATTTGATTATTTAAAAAAAAATTAAAAATAAAGATTAATGAAATTTTAGTGTTTTTTTTTCGTTTCATCTTTTTTTTAAATTTATTATTAATTATTATACTTTTTAAAAGTTATCGGTAATGAGTCATTATTATCATTATGATTATGATTATTATTACTACTATTTTTAATGCCGTTTTTACTTTTGATAATTATTGGGAATGGATATTCGTCCTCATCATCGTTTGAGCTAGGAAACCCGAAGGCGTCACCTATTTCATTTGATAATTTTATTGAATTGTTACCATCATCGTCATTATTATCATCAACACCATTAAGACCATTAACTCCACGGATTCTAGGAGATCCAGGTGCAGATAAAGGTCTTGATACTTTGAATTTATATTGTTCCAAATTATTAATTTCAGCATCAACAAACGAATCAGGGTATACTCTATGCAACGCCAATTTTCTCGCTCTGACATAATCCATACCCATCAACTTCCAATCCAACAAATCTGATAATCTTTCCGTTCGATTACGTTGGTTTATACGTTGACGCCTTGTTTTCTGAGAAAACTGTAACATGTAATTAGCGAGTTGTTGAATAGATTCTTCGACGGATTTCATTCTCCTGTCAACAATATAAATACCATAATCTGACGAATTTTCCAATATGTCATCCATAAAACATCCAAAACCAGATAAATTTGTTGTTATGGATGGTAATCCCATAACAGTGCATTCTGCCGGAGTGTAACCCCATGGCTCATAATAACTTGGAAACACACCTAAATGACATCCGCGTACAAAATCTTCATAGTCTAATCCAATCAATGGACTACTTGAATTCAGAAATTCGGGATGAAATATGATTTTTACGCGATCGTCTTTATTATTAAATAGTTCTAGACGGCGTAATTGCATTAAGATTGGGTCTGCGCCATCATCGGCCATATTATGTGTTACTATAGGTGGAAGAGTGCTACGTCTGAGTGCTATAACACGACGTTTTAATAATACTTTGTCTTCAGTAGTTAATAATTCCGTAGGATCAATAACTGCATCGTTAATATCACCACTAACAATTTTTAAAAAAATAATTAATTCGAAACTTTAATAATAATTAATAATATAATAATAAAAAGAAGAAGAAAAATACTTTACCCAGCATATCTTGCAGCTTTCTCGAATATTCTTTGGCCAATTCTATCAGTAATATCATTTACAGTTTCCTGTAATTGTTTAATGACAGCTTGACCTTTTAAAGCTTCAACAGCAAAAGAAGTTGTTGCAGCTGGCATGATAACAAAAGCAACAACAGTCGTTGAAGAATTACATGCTTTTAATTTTTGATTAAGACCTAGTAGTAAATAAAAAAAAAAAGAAGAAAAGATAAGTGTGGTGCTAATAATGGTGATAATGAATGAAAAAAAAAAAAAATAAATAAAATACTGACGTGCTAATGATTCAATAAACATGTCAACACCTTTATTTCTATATTCATAGCGCCCTGCAGTAAAGAAATATAAAGTATTATCTAAATCAAAATCATAATGTCCATAAAAATGACCTCTGACGAATTTATGAATTTTTTCTTTATTTATTGAATGTAGATTTTGAAATTCGTGCACTGCAGAAAACTTTACAACATTTAAACCATTTGGTAGAACCCCATCTATAATTAAATGAATTAAATAAATAAATCATTAAACTTGATATTTCAAAACTTTTTTTTTTTTTTACAGAAAAGGCCGTACCTGGTTTTCGTTTTAATAAATGTTCAGCCTCGTAAGAAGTAATTTGACTGACAGTCGTAAAAACGTCAGCACAATGAGTTGCAGCACGTTCAATGCAATAACGATGATAAATTCCACGTTTTCCGGCCTCTTTATCCACCGAGAAATTTTGTATATTATTATAGAAATCAACTTCACCAGCACATAAATATCTACCCAATAATGTTGCATGCGTTGTGAATACTGTTGCCAAGTCTGTTCTACGTTTACGCATCAATGGAATGGCAATACCAGATAACCATTCATGAAAATGTGCAATAACTGATTTGCTTCTTTCGCGGGCGACAAACTAAAAATAATAATTGATTTTGATTGTTGGAAAAACATTCATTGCAATAAATATAATTAATAGGATCAGATTAATCAAATAAATCAATATTACATCGCCTAAGAACCAAGCTACCAAATAACCAAATAATACGGCATCATTTGTTTCTTGATCATTTGGTGGCGAAGGAATCCCGGTAGCATTCCATAAATCAGCTTTCCATTCATCAAGTTTAGCAGATATTGAATTTATATCAAATAATAATACATGAGGATTGCCCTCAATCAACCATCTACCATAGGTCCATCTTATTCCTTGTTTTGACATCTCGGCAAGAGTTTCTTTAAAGTGAGGATTGGTAACTTCTTCTATTTCGACTTCTGCTGCAACTGCTTTATCCAATAGTGGACCAATAAGTGTGTACCTATCGCCATATTCGTGAACTGTCACAGGAGCTTTGGATTTTATCACTGTATATATCCCTCCGACTGAATTGATGGATTTTAATGGTAAAAAAATAGATATTTATAAATATTATATATCAATTTTCAGAATTTTCATAAAATTACAAACCTTTGTTTACGACTTCCCAAGCTATTTCAAATAAAATTGGACTGCGGATGTCACGATACGCCACCATCTTTAATTATTATTATTACTATTGTTGTTGCTATTGAAGTTTCAAAAATACAAATTTTTCAGAAATGAAAAAATGGAGAAAATTAGTTATTTAATAAAAAATTATTTATAATAATAATGATAATTGATAATAATCGCGTGTTATTGTCCATTCATATATTTGGAAGATCGAAAAAAAAATATAAAATATTCTGATGTACACATGTTTTTTTCTGAAAAAACATAAATTTCTACAATCGATCAATTCTCAATCGCCTCAATTAAAATCTTTTAAAAAATAGTTTATAGATTATCTTTTACAGATCTTGCTTAATTATGGAGTTCATATAGAAACATTTATAATGAAACTATGAAAGAAAATTTTAAATCACATACATGCAATTAACTAATTCCATTAATTCATTCACCCCACCATTAATTATTTAACACAAAAAACGTGTTTTCAAAAAAACCAGAAAAAGTATAAATATACGCACGAACTTGAGCTATTTATTTAATATAATAATTATGAAGTAATAACTATGATAATATTAATTATGCCAATATCAAAATTTTGAACACATTAATTTGTGTCACCGAACACATTAGTTATTTATTATTATTATTATTATTATTATTATTATTATCCTTTAAATTTGCCTCGAAAATTCATTATATAGGGCCGACGAAACTTTGACTGTGCTAATTTGTTATCAAAATGCAAAATTTATTAGACAAACAAAGTGAATGAGGTCATAAATGTTTTATATTAACATTGCTATAAATTACAAGTAATGGAATAAATTTGAGGAACTAATAATAATATCTTTGGTGTTTGTATCGATTATTCTTTTAACCAGTCTTTCTGAATTATTGCACTAATTTTCAGTGCCTGTAACTTGTGGAACTGCAAAATATCAATTCAAGGTCCGAGATCTGAGAAAAGAGCAGGCGGATGGATTGCTTGATATTCAGTTCCAGCCACTGTGATTGCATATCTTCTCTGAGAACCTGCGTTGATAAAGAATTTTAGATAGCAAACTTATTGTTATCGATGTATTGAACTGCTGAGATATATCAACAACTGTATTTTTATTTAAATATAAGTAAGTCCAAGGCCGGTTGAACCAAGTACTTTGACATCTATAAGTTTAACTTTTTCCACCAATAAAACTTGCTGTCATAGATGTTAGGAATCTAAGTTGCAGAAATTAGTTGATTTAATAAATTAATCTAAAATTATAAATTATGCTTGCTACGATAATGGCAACACCGTTACCATATATTTTAAACACGGCACCAAAGCTAGCACGATCTTGAAATTTTCTTTTTGATTTTCTTTGACTAGACTGTATATATGAGAGTTGAATTGACTCGACTGTGTGCCTTTATCCACGAGTTTACTTTCTAACTTTGCTGTTTTATCTCTTAGTTTATGCTTTTGACTATTATTTCATTTCACGGTTGTTTCCGGGGCCCTTTCCGAATCCTTTTTCTCTTTTGCAATTTTAAATTCACATTTTGTCTTGTATAATTGCTCTCGTTGCTTTACCAACCACTATACTACGATAATTGGAAATCAGTTCTTCCAAACTATCATTTTCCTTTTTTATCCTATTGGGCTTTTTTCTTCTCAGTAATTAGTTGCTGACAAGACAATGAAATATTCTAGAGATAATCTACACTGGTATCATTTAAAAACCGTTAAAAGTTCACATGCTTTGCTTAAAAGTAAAACTTGATGTTTAACTTTATTTTAAAACAAATAGTTTAAAGAACTTCTTTCTTTATACATGTTTGAATAACTGGACAATTTAAAATGTAGCTTTCTAAATATAGAAGTCGTTGTAATTTAGATAACTATTAAATATAGTAGTGATTTTTCCACTTGATTACAAAATGATAGGTAGCTTAAAGACTGGTTTTTCTATTACAAGTTGAGAGTATTGACACTCGTATCGGGGTTTTTATACAATACAATGATGACCGGCGTATTAAAGTGTGGATGAATTGGAATTTTAAGTGTGCTCGATAATATAAATAAATGTCCTACTCATCAAGTTTGCCAGAATTTATGAAATTAAGAGTTGAATTTAAGTTTTATCATAATGATAATAATATCAATATTTTATTTTAATAAATATAATAATATATTCGTATTCAAAAAGAAAAGCTTATAACATGACATGACATGACAGTTACCTAATTCGCTAATGATTTATATAAAAAAAGAGTATATGGTATAAAATTCGGTGGGCCATAGAATACAATCTGCAAGAGTTTATATCATACTGAAATCTCTCTCTACCGCATAAAAAAACTGTAATTACACTAAATTTTAATCCCTGAAATCTAATGTTGGTATGTCCTAAATTAAAGATGCACCAATGTGTATAGTAATAGAGAAATATGAATTAAATGTATAAAAAAATTTTTATTCCTTACTAAAAATATATCGGAAAATTGTAGACAAAAACGTGCAAGATGTAAACATTGTAATAATGAATTATATGAATCAAGTTGGAGACGCGAAGGAATTTAGGAAGATGCCAATTAGGATTTATTATTATTATTATTATTATTATTATTATTATTATTATTATTATTTATCATTAATGTAAATATCACCATTTCCATTTATACATATAAGTCTAAATAAATAAAAAATTGATTTGGTTTAAAAAAAACTGGATTCTTTTTCTTTTAATTTCCAGTTCATTAATCAATTTTTCTGTTGTAAATTTTCTTTGCAAAAAAGAATGAAGGGAGAAACAGATGTTAATGAAAGTAAAAATAAAGTAAAATAATTTTGAAATTTTAGTTCTATTAAAAAAAAGTAGTAAAAATAGCACAATTTACAAAAAAAATATATTAAATAATAATAAATTTTTTTTATTATGATTAACAAGAATTCACCAAAGCCCTTAAAGCTTCCACTACATCACCTTTATTTTCTCTCAAATATTTATCAGCTACAGATCTCGTTACTTCCATTTCATTAATCTGGATGAAAAAAAAGATGATATTAATGTTAAGTAAATAAATAAATAAATAATTTATTCCTTACAATGAATTCAATATCTTCTTTAGAAACTGTTATTTTCTCTAATTCATTTTGTCTATTTGATTTAAAATTAAAATTATAATTTATAATTCATGGATGATTATTTTAATAAACAACAAATAATAAATGAATCGATTAATTAAAAATAATAATTACTTTTGAAGTTTTTGAGCTTTATGTTTTTGATTTTCTGCATTTACAACTGACATGGCCTGAAAAAATATCAATATCAATATCAATATATATATATATATATATATATCATGATAATTGAATAATTATAATTATAATTATAATTATTATCATCATCATTATTATTATGATAATTACATTTCCTAACTTTTCTTCGTCGATTCCTTCACCCTCTTTTTCAGCTACATAACCTTCAACTTTCTGCATGTCTTTTTTAGCTTGACCTTTAAATCCTTTTTGTTGCTCTTGTTGAATCTGTTCTGGATCATTGTTATAATCAGTTTGCTGTTTTTTTTGTTCTGTTGTATGATTGTGAGGATGTGAATTTTGTTGGTTTTGTTGATCTGTTGCTAGGCTACTACTAGCAGTACTATCAGTGGTGGCTTTCTGATGTGTAGTGGTTGTTGAACTACTTGTCGCTTTATTATTTGCATCAGCATTACTTGTATTTGCATTACTAGTGTTGGTATTGGTTGTATTTGAGGAGCCAGAGGTAGATTTGGTTTTCTTTTTTTTATTTGTCATTTTTTATTTTCAAAAAAAAAATTTTTTTTTGAATTTTGATTTTCCCAATATTTTTTGGTAACTTCATCACGTGATTAAGATAAACCAATAAGATTATTTGAGGTGCAGAGGTAATAAACAAAAGCTCAAGTTGATCACATATCGTATTTTAAAGCTTAATGCACACCATCCTGACGTTATTTTAGGTTTATATTTATATTTGATTTTTAATCCAAAGAAAATAAATAGATTTTAGAGATGTTGTGTGTGAAAATGAAATCTATCTGAAATTTCATATCCGAAACACCCCAAAATTTTAATTATAATTTTAGTGGACCTCGATTTAGCAGATACTAATTAAAAATCTTGGTTTTATGGATAAAGTTCAAAGAATGGTTCCATAACAGATAAGGATATCTCGGCTTAACAGATTTTTGGAAAATTTTCCCTAATTGCCCAAACTATCCGTTAAACTGAGATTTACTGTGTAGTAGTTATAAAATAACATGCGGTTCCCCTACTCACTTCTTTCATTTATATTTATAAGATTAATATAAAGGCAATGCCATATCTATTGCCTAAAATATTATTTGTTTCTTGTTAGCAATTAGTTATAAAGGTACAAAGAAATAATAGAGATCATATCTTTTAACATATTCCTTGAAATGTATGGAAACAAAAGAAATTACATATGTATATATTGTACTCAAATAAATTTGATTTGATTTTTTCTTATCATTATGTTAATAAAATCTTTATGTCCGATTCCTTGACAAGTAATTATGAATAATAGTTTCATTTGTTAGCCATGTGTTACTTGAAATGGAGATTGCCTATTACATGAAATAACATTATTTTTTTACATTTATTGGTAACAAAGACTTGTCCATATATTACAAGTTCTGCAATATCTTAATATAAAGAAAATTGTAAAGCTTAATCTGCAGTCATGGCCATTGAAATTAAAACCTAAAAGCTGAACCATTTTGACCTGAGAGGTCAAAAGTCAAATTAAAGTCAAAATAGTTCAAATTACATCATACAACAGGCTGAATACACAGAAAAATTAATATTAATCAAATGCTTTAAATTATCACAACTCAGTTAATATCTGACTTTTTTTTGATAAAATAACTACCATTTGAATTCTCTTGATGAGGGGGAGTCCTAATGAGATGTAATTCATAAAATTTGAAACACTGATTACTGGAATATTTTGGTTTACTGTATATGTTACAATAACTTGCCATTTATTGATGCTATGAACCATTATTTGAATCATCATTATGAGACTACTATAATAAGCTGTATTCCATTAAATTTGGATCAAGATAAATGATTTTGAAATCATTAATTATCCTTTAGAGGTCAAAGTCGAAATTGACCATTTAGACCCCTGGAATTAAATCATTTCAACTTCATGTATTGTGATTTCACTTATCTTATCATATGCAAGGGCATCATTTCTAGAGCTACATTCAATTTCAATTGATTTTCTCTCTCAGAAATGGTTTTACAAATAAATCAGCATTTTTGAATTATATGTTTATTGACAAAAAATTTTGGTAATGCCAAATGCACCAACATGAAATGGTGTTTTGGACTGCATTATTTGCAATTTTAAGTTGTTTGGAAATATCTCTTAACCTTTGTGAGAAACTAAAATTTTCCTTGCATAAATTCTGACAACCCTTCATTTTTTTGGCATTTTCAAAATTTAAAAAAATGGCAAGAATGATGGTTCACTATCAATGTAGATAAGGTTAACAGGGGATAAAAAATGCATAGTTAAATGTCAGTTACAAATGTTGTTTATAGGTCTATGAAAGACAAATATGCATTTTTGAGGAAATTCCTTCATTATTTAAAATAAATATTTAAATATGAGACATCCAGGAAATTCTTCAAGTTCATCTATATCCTTCAAATTATTAAAAGTCAGAAAACTTTTTCACCCAACCTGCTCTCCAAAAGGATTTGTTTACAATTTAGGGTTGATTAATTTGGCCATAACTTTACATCCTTCCTATGATTTTGTTTGAGTAATAGAGTTATGAGGGCATGATGCTTTCCTTCAAGAGGTATGATCAAATGTATAATTTATGTTGGATGATCATTATCCCAAATATTGGATAATAAAATTATTTAATTTATGATAGTAAAGAAAAATAAAATAAATTTTAAAACTAATTGATTGAATGTGGAAACCAAGTTGTGAATCAGAAATTGTATTATGCTAATTTATAAAATTATAAATTTACATTTAAAAATTTAATTATCATTTAATAGATATAAGTTTTATTGACTTTTTCACCAGATGGGAGGATCACTTTATGAGTAATTATTTTAGAGCTCCTGGAATTGGACACAGAAATCTGATTATTGTTGTCATTAATTGTAATTAACTGGTCATCCTGAATATTATCATTATCATTATCATTATCATTATCATTATTACCATTATTATCATCAATGATGTCTTTATGACTAGTATCTACTACAGCTTTAGTATTACTATCACTGTTGGTGCTATTATCATTGTTTAAAATGATTTCAATATTACTAGTATTAAATTCATTGTTATTTTCATTTTCATTATGAGCTTGTTGATTTAATCCTCTGTCTTTTTTATCATCATCAACAACATTATTAACCATTTTATTGGGTTTCTTTTTTCTTCTATATAAAATAAGAATAGAAATAAAAGCAATGAAGAAGATTGCACCAAATGTAAATGATCCAATAATTATGCCTAGTATACTAGTATTTTGTTGATCAGAAGCAACAATGGTGGTAGGTGTATCTGTTGAAGGATTAGTGCTAGTGGTTGTTGTATCTGTTGAAGGATTAGCACTGGTGATGGTTGGTTCATTAATAGTGCTAGTAATGAATTTAGCTGTTGAAGGATCAAATGTGTACAGCCATCTATAATTATATTTGTCACTAATATCTAATAATAAAATATTTTGATAGGGATCACTAGTAATACCTATTATTATTATTAAATGTAAATATAATTAATATAAATAATATATTTATGTATGAATTTCAAAAATTATTATCATAAGTTACCAAATGAGATTATCATGTAATTTTTATATAAATTTGAAGTATGCCACCTATGATCCATATTAATTAGATTAACGGGATAATTAGTAATATTTGTTGGAATTGTCCATTGGAAAGGAGATTTTGTTACATCCAATATTGCTATTTTGTCTGTTGTATTAGTACCACCATACACAATTATCCTTCCATCAGGTGCTAAAAATAAATAAACATAAATTAAAAAATATATTTAATTGAATAATTAATCATAAAGCTAATTAAACTACTTAATACTGAAGAACATCCATATCGTCTAGAAGGTATATCACCAATTGTTGCCTAATGTAACAAAATATTTATTAATATCTTTTTTAGTTGAAAATATTATTACTGACGATTATATAACTTACAAGATTAAGCCATGAATTTTGATTAATGTTATATAAGTACGCCTAAATATAATATGCATTATTAGAAAATATAACATTTTCATTCCTTTTATTTTAATTAAATAATAAAAGAGTGAATTATAATATTACTTTAGTTGTAGAAAGATCAAGGTAAATTATATTCTCATCATTCAACATATGAAAATTGAAGTAATCTATTTTTATTATAGATGGACCACTATTACTTGGTGTTAAGGTTGTAAATATCAAACTCTTGGCATTGAATTTATATATATTTGGATTCTTATCCTTATCAGTGAATATATATGTGTTTCCATTATTATCTTGTGTATATCTTGTTGCATTAACTTTATTTAATTGTAATTGTCCAATGAGGGTTTCTGGAGTCCATGTATCAAATGAATTTGTATTTATTGAATAAACTATAGATCCATATTTTGCAGAACCAGGTACTGTTTTTTCACCTTTATATCCAGCTATAACATAAATTGTGTCATTATTAACATTAACTCCTCCTAATGCTAATGATGCATCTTTAAATGGAGGGATTACTAATTTTGGAACAATTAGTTTTATTGGTAATGTTTGATTAAGTGAAAATGATGTGGATAAATCTAGGTAAATTATTTGGTTTGTATATCCTGAATTATAAGAATAACCTCCAAAATAATATAGTTTATCATTTAACACTATTGAATTTGGACAATTTATATCTAATAATTGACCAGAAACCAAAAAATTGAAACTACATAATATAAATAAATTGAAGATTATTATTAATGACTTTAAATAGTTGTGATGATAATTATCCATTTTTTTAAAAAAATAGAAAAATAGAAAAACTATAGTATTAAAAATAAACCTGCTTTTTATTGCATCGCCTTCAGAATGAATATTCTATATAAGAAAATTTATGTACAAAAATTAAACTTGTTTAATTTCTGGCTGTGAATATTAAAATAGATTAAAATTTTTACATAGCACAAGTATATAATTAATTAATATTGGTTTTGTTATTATCTCCATTATATAGAAAAATCAACATTGGATCTGCTTGTTACTTGAAATGGAGATTGCTTATTACTAATGATGATTAACAATTTATTTAAAATGGCCCTGCTGACGGATTTTTAATTTTATCAAGAAATTACATGAAATATTGGAAAACATATATTACAGTGACTAGACTTTAACGCAGATATTTTGGCCGAACCTTTTAATTATTACTTTATATAAATTATTTTTAATTTCATTAATTTA
>CAJVPN010001683.1:0-12574 GCA_910592215.1 Entrophospora candida
TAGCACTGGCTAGTTGTTGTTTTAAATCTTTATTCTGCTGTTCCAATCTGCCAACATAACTCTGTGCCATTATTTCTGTTATGGTTGGGGTTTTAACTGGTTCATCTTTCCTTAAATTACAAAAACAATCTATCCTGTTTCTCATAGCTCGACTACAATCATTGTATCATCAAGAGCTTTTTGTTTCCGAAATTTGCAAGAAACATAATAAAATGTGTAATTTTTATATATAATATCAAAATTTATAAATAAAAAACTTTTGTCACACAGAAAAAAAGGGGTTACCATAAAAAAATCTGCACATATTAATATAGATTTATCTTATTAATTAGATTTGTCAATCAACCAATATCGAATACCCCAACGCGTTTTGTATAAATTCTCTTCTTTTTTAAAAAAATGTCATATCGTCCAAATATTAGGAAAAAAGACAGCAATCGAGAGAAATATTACAAGTGTCATTTATCATTAAATGGTGGTGGTTATCGCCACCGCTAGTTGAAATTAAAGAGTAAGTGTTATTTATTTTTATTTGATACTTTATATTTTAGACAGCAGTTTTCCGAATGGTTCAATGCAGAAGAATTAGTTGATAATCTTAAGAAGTTTTACCCACAGCCACCATCAGTCCCACTAAACACAAAAGAAATATTTGATCATTTAAAAATTTTATACGATGATGACAACTATATAGAGGTTATAGACATTAGTTTTTTAACAATTTTTCTGTTTATCGTTTTACATACATTTTTTCAATTTAACATGTTTATATGTATTTTTTTAAAAGCTGGAAGATAATATTGATTTGATAACGACGATAACCAAATAATCATTGATGGTATAATTATTTATCTTTAGATTGGCAAAAAGGTCCAATTACTCATCTTGGCGTATGATTTAACCAATAATCATAGTACCGTAAAGTCTGGAAAGATAGCATCCCCTTTTTTACATATGTGTAACAATTTTTTTATATTGACGCTCAATTGTTTTAAAGTAGGGGGTGCTATCTTTCCAGACTTTACGGTAACAACGACAATAACGATAATAGTGATGTCGATACCAATAATAGTAATGGCCCACCAAATTCATCACAAGGTATGTAACCTATTATCAATTAATCTTTTATTCTTTAAAAATATTATTGTTTTTTTTCTCTATTATCAATAATAAAACAATATATAATCTTTGATCATAATAAAGAAAACATAAGAAGAAGAACTAGAATCAATTATCGCGATACTATCAAAGGGATAACTAAACCATCGATTAAAAGACTTGCTCGTAGGGGTGGGGTGAAACGCATTTCTGGTCTGTTATATGAAGATACTCGTGGGTTGTTAAAAAAATTTCTTGAATATGTACCCAGAGTATGTAACAATTAATTACATTATAATTTATAGGCATTGATAACAATTTTACATTTTTTTTTTTTAGGATACAATCATTTATATGGAGAATGGTAAACGCAGAACAGTCACATATATGGATGTAGGTGAGTTGGTTCACAATGTATTATTATAATGTATAATATACGTTGTATACTCTTTGCTTATATTATTGCATATATTTCTTTAACAGTTTACGCATTGAAGAGACAAGGAAAACTTTGTTATGGATTTGGCAAATAAAAGTTTATTAAAATTGATTAATATATTTCCTTATTGTAATGTCTTTTCATTTTATTGCTGTATTAAAAATTATTATTATGTAAATTCCTTCTGTGATAATAAAAATTAATTTTAATATGAAATGCTTTTACCATTGCTTTTAAGTCACGTGGTCACATGATTTCAACAGTATTCTTGTTTTCTTGACAATTTATTATTCATTTAATTAATTATCATTAATACTTTGTTAATGGTCTTCCTACAAGGAACAAAATGTCTAATCAAATAAGAATACAGTTGTGATGTTGGACAAACATTATTGATCCCTGAAATCCTTGGTAATACCAATGTTCACTTTGTCTGGTTTTATTGCAGTATGCCCCATATTTGAAATCTTACTTTTCATATATAAGCAAGCCACTTTTCTTTTTTTCCGATTCATTATTTTCAGCGCAAATAAATCCAAGTTTTAAACTAATTGCCTATCCTTACATTCTTTCCCTCGTTCTAAATCTAAATTACTTTCCCATACATTATATCCATTATATTCATCATTGTCCCATTCATCTTCTTTTAGCTTAACTTCTTTTATATCATTACCCATAAATGTTTAAGAATTACTTGCTTCTATTTTTGATTTTTTTACAAGACGCGCCGTGTTAAATATTATGTGTCACAAAAAACCGAGTATTCCTATTGGACAAATAACAAGTTTGTTTACTGTAAAATTTTGCAAAATGCCCATTTTTAAACTTGTCAACACAAAAGGTAAAACCGATAAATCGAAAGAGTATTCCTCAATTTATCGGTTTATTTTTTTGATGACTCTGGATGATCGGTACCATACTGATTTTTGTGATTATTTTTTGGCATTTTTATATTCTCCTGATTCATTCACATGTATCTGCTGTATATTATATAAAATTTTTCCGTAGAGGTTGTCATTTGTATAATAATAATACGATTCATATAGTTGCACTCAGAAGGGTATTAACTATAAAATGTTGTTATAATAAATATTAATACATTTGAATGAGCGAGTACATTGTATACGGTCGATCTCGTGATGAAATTACATCAAAAGTTCTTGTGGGGGCGGGGTCTATAAAAATCTCAGGTAAACCCTAAATTATCCATCATATCTTTTTAAGAAAGAAGCCACCAATCAAAAGTAGTAATTAAGTAAACTTTAAAAAACTGATGATGATTTATTTGTTGATTTAAGAAATTAATTAATCAATTGATTGTTGTAAATGCTTGTGATTTTTAATAAAAAAATTTTTTTTTTGAGATTTAGTAAATGTTTAAAATTTTAAATTGCAATTATATTAATATCCACATCCCATACTTACTTATAAATATATTATTGTGGTGATTAATTGGGAGATTGAGGGAAAATAATTATAGTTTAAACTTTTTAACCAAACTTTTAATTTTTTCCAAAAAAGCTTGTTATTTAATCTTGAAAAAATTTTCAGATCCTAGATGGTTTGAAGATATAATGATTTATTTGTGTGACTCAAACAGTGCGAGTATCAATTAGAACCTTCTTCTTAACCCGGGATCTATCGGAATAGCAATTATTATTTTGATGATTATATAATTTAATAATAATAATAATAACTATTTATTTAATTTAAAAATTCCAAGACAAAATTATTATATGTTGGCAAAGTGATAGTTAACAACACTGACTAATTAACACACCACGATATTATAATAAATTGATGCTAAAAAAAAAAAATGCGATTGGATGCAATGTACTGATTGGTTAAAATATCAACATCATTTATATTAAAAAAAAGATTTTACCAACTTCGCCACGTATCACACGTATTAATCTGAAAAGAGTTAAGATTAGTATTAAAATATAGTGGCAATAACCTAATTAATATATTACAACATACCACTTACTAATTATATATTATATCAACACGCACTTTATACTAACTTTTCTCAACATCAGCAAACGTCATCATCATTCATCGTCATCATATAATCATCATAATAAACAATAATAAATTAGTTTAGTAGTGGGTAAAGTGAGTCGGTCAATTAGTCAGTAATGCAATTGGTGTGTGTGTGTGTGTATGTGAGGCGATTATATTTTACATAAAAGCTTTTTATTTTTTTTTTTTTGATTAAAAAAATTTTTTTTAATTTTTATTTATTCTTCTTTTACGTACGTATTCTGATTATTCTGGTTATTGTAATTATTCTTAAACTGGGGTTTAGTTGTTGTGACGACGTTGGCTGAGCAAAACATCTCTCTTTTCTTCCTCTTTTTGTACTATAATAAAGTCATAGTAAACTAACAGCTTAGAGGGGTTTCATTACTTCGCCTTATAAAAAGATTTTTCTCTTTTTAAATAATTAAAAAAAAAACTTTACTTTTTTTTAACGCGGTAACTTTTTTATTTTTATTTTATTTTTAAATCCTTGGGAAAGAAAGAGGAGTTGCTTTTATAATTTTTACTTTGTATATTTTTTTTTATATATATATATTTTTTAGCAAGTCAAGTTTATTAATTAATTAATTAATAATCATATAAATAAATAATTTATAATTATTATTATTAAAAATTTTTTTTAATTCTTATTGATAAAAAAAATTTTTTTTTTCTTCTAAAAAATTTTTTCTTTTTCTTTTTCTTTTTCTCTTTTTTCTTCAACACTCTTCCTCTTTGCTTTCTATTGTAACACTTTCTATTTGATCCAGTATTATAATCTTTTAAATTCTAACGTGTAATTTTAATTAGTTAGTTTTTTAAGTATAACAGTGTATACGTATATATTTATATATATATATCTTTAATTAGTATATTATATACCTTTCATTTAAAAAAAGAAGATAAAAGAACAAAAAAAAATGGTTAGTCCTTCAACTGCTCAACCTGATTCAAGTAACATTGTTGGTTCAAATGTTGGTAACGTTAATCTGATCAAGGCTTCAAGCAATAAATTGAAAACTACTGATGATTCAGCAACGACAACAACGACCACAACAACAACTACTACTACTACAATGCCAGTCATTTCAACCTTGGAAGAGTCTAACAATATCAATAATGGTTATACTAGTAGTTCTAGTAGTTCTAGTATCATTGATGATAATAACATTAATAATGAAAATAATAATAATGGTAAACTTAGTATTAATACTATTAATAACGACGAAAAGCAAATTGATAATAATTATGATGAAAATAAAACCACCTCTTCACCAGGGAGCGACACTTCAACAAGGAAAACTCCATCATCTACACCTACACAGCCTACTTTTAATGTATGGCAAGTTAGACAAGAAGCGATGAATTCCAAAAAAGCTCCAGAATTGCTTAATGGAAATAAGGATACCAATATTAATAATGGAAACAATGGAAATTATGTTTATAGCCATAACAATATTAATAATGGAATCAATTACAATGGCAATTATAATAACAATTACAATTATTATTATAATTATAAAAGGTCTGATAAACCAAACTACTTTTCACAAAATAGTTCTCCTGAAGGTATGTAAATGTCATTCCGATTCATTCCCTTTATAACGAAATGCACATTGTTATTAATCTTCATTTATTACCATTTTTGTTTTCGGAAAAAAAAAAAAAGATTCCAGAAGATATTATAAAAAAGATTCTAGGAGGAGTAAACCATTATCACAGCCTATTCCTGCTCCCATAATACCTCCATTAGAGGATCAAAATAGTTGGCCTGCTCCTGCCGAAGTCCTAATTAAAGACAAGGAAAAAGAAGTCAATAGTGAATCTTCTGAGAAAAAACAATCTTTACCAAATGAATTAGGATTAAAGAAAGAAGAAAGTCCTAAAAAAGGTTTTTTATCTCTTTTCCCCCTCACTCTTTCTCTTCTTCATCTTCATCTTCAGCATCATTATTAGCATTTTTTTCTTTTTAATTAATTTAAAATTTTACTCAACAAATGGTATGTAGGTAAAGGCAAATGGATTCCTTACGAAGAACTAACTATCACCCATAATCCGCCTTTACCTGGTCATGATAGACCAAAAACAAGACGCCGAAGTGAAGATCATGCTGGTTACAGGGATCGTAGATCAAGTGAAAAGACTCCAAGCCCTGAAGCAAGATACCAATCTTCATCATCTTCGTCTCCACATTACCAACAACATCAAAATCAAAGTCAATACTATCAAAATCAACAAAGCCTACAGCAGCAGCAACCACAACATATTAATAATAGTAACGGTAATGGTAGCAGCAGTAGCAGCAGCAGTAGCAGTAGTCAGAATAATACTAACAATAACCAGAGTAAACGTCGTGCCAGCGTGCCACCTCCATTAAGAGACAATGGCCGTCGTTATTTTAATTACAACGAAAACAATCAAAATGGTAATCATATATCTTATAATGGTAGTAGTTCCTATCGCGGTTCTAGAAGGGGTGGAAGAGGTCGTTCATATAATGGCCAACGGGGAATTTCTCGATCAGCATCATTTTCATACACCACGCCAATCTATAATCATCAAAATTACGGAAATTTTTATGGAACAAAGATTGGCGTAATATATGATATTGAAATCTTAAAATTTTATGTCTTACAACAAATGTGTGTGATTTTCATATGATATTTTGATAATATAAATTATTATTTAAATATTATATATATATATATATATTAACGATATTAAATATTTATTTTTTGCATGTATGGTTCATAGCGAGTACTACTTTAGTATTGAAAATCTATGTAAAGACATTTATTTACGAAATAATGTAAATTTTCATTATTATTATAATTTATTATATTTCTAATTAACATATGATTGTATTTTATTAATGACTTAATCAAAAAAAAAATTTCCTATTTATAGATGGATTCTGAAGGTTATGTAGATATATCATTATTAGCAGGTTTCAATCGCGTGAAAGCTTTAACGTTGGAGGAAGAAATCATTCGTGAAGTATGTTTTGTAATTTTTTTTAATAATAATTAATAATATATATTTGTATTTCTAAAATTTTTTTGCACAATTTCAAGGCACTTCTTAACAGTCATATAGTTGAAGTTAAAGGTGATAAAGTTAGAAAACGTGACGAATGGGGATTCTGGTTATTGCCTAAACAAGTTCGTACTTTTAATTGATATTTTTAACTTTCTTCATAATGAAAAATTTTTAATTAAAATCTTTCATTTTTAGGGAGATAATCTAGCAACCGAAAACAATATTAATGATACTAATGATAATAACAGTTGCAGTAGCAGTAATGGAAGTAACGACAGCAACAATACTATAAACAGTAGCAATAGTAGCACCAGTAATAATATTAGTAATGATTATGAAATCGACCAATCAAAATCACCAGTTAGCAACAACGATCCCCAAAATAATATCAACGTCATTCCTTACGACAATTACAGTGATCTACGTGGTGATAATATCGCATTAAAAAATAATGTAAATGGCGAACTAATAAACAGCACTAGTAACAAAAATAATGGCAATGACAATAATAATGGCACTTATATAGCTAATGATTATAACATTAATATATCATCGCCGTCATTATCACCATCATCACCATTACCAGTAACAATCAATGAAGAGATCAATAATGAAAATATCGAAATTACCACTTAAATAAATCATTTCTAAGTAAAAAGTTTCTTCAACAAAAATATTTTTATATATTTTTTATTATATATAAGAAAATAAATTGAATTTATTCTATTCTATTTAATTTTCATTTCAAAAATTCAAAAACTTTAAAAAAAATCAGCAGAAAGAAATTCAAAATTAAAAATCAAAAAAAAAAATTATTATTATATTTTTAGTACTTAGAATTAATATATTAGTAATATAGTAATAGTAATAATATAATTTTATTATTATTAATTTTTCTTTTTTTTTTTTTTTTCTTTTTTAATTTTTAATTTTTAA
The DNA here is from genome assembly GCA_910592215.1 of Entrophospora candida. NCBI lineage: Eukaryota > Fungi > Glomeromycota > Glomeromycetes > Entrophosporales > Entrophosporaceae > Entrophospora > Entrophospora candida. The sequence continues at coordinate 7,535 of CAJVPN010001683.1, forward strand.
TGAATTGTTGCTAATATAATATAATTTTTCATAATAGCTAGAAATCAAAAAAAAAAAAAAAATTCTATTATTTTCCTTTATTATTATTAAAGCTTTTTTTTTTTTTTTTTACAATCAACTGCAACTACAATTTATAAATACACTATATATATACATATCATATTACACATATACCACAAAAACTATAATTTTTTTTTACTATCATCCATTCTTCAAATCCATTCTTCAAATCCATTCTTCAATCCATTCTTCAATCTATTAATTATTCACCATCATCTATTTGCTGCTATTTCTATTATATTATCCATCACCCATCATTGATTTGACAAAAAAATTATAGAATATATATATTTTTATTTCTTTTATTTCTCTTTTAAAAAAAATCAAAATTATCAATTATTATTTTACTATATATATAGCTAATAAAAAAAATTTCTTTATTTTATAGTTTATATATTATATATAGATATGAATTTTTTTTTTCCTGTTTATTATTATTTTATATTTATGATATTTTTTTTTAATTTTTTTTTTTTTTTTTGTGGTGGTTTAGCTTTTATTTGTAACACTTATCAAAATAATGAATTATCAGTTGTTCTTGATTAATAAAAAGATTTTTTAATTAATTGGGCAATATTTTTCGAGCTAGTGCTTTAACAAGTGGAGCATCATATAATGAATGACCAATTGTTTTGTTAAATCTCCCTGACCAGGAGAGAGAGATAGACTCCATTGGATTTTTGATATTGAGAGTGTTATTGTCCAGTATGTAAGTTCTTGGGAGAAGGATGGTAAAGTGGAAAGTGGAATGAGAAGTCAAGAACAATCTTGATGCACCAGCAATAACAATGGCAGTTGCTGAATTAGGATCCTGAGGATTTATAACGTAGCCACACTTGAATAAAATACATGACGATGGATGGATTGATACATTCAACAGAACCATGTACTTTGACACTAACGATCTCTTCATTGATAATTCTATGAAATTGCACAAGTATAACCTGTTGAAAACGTCACACAAGCTTGTGAGGATCAATATTAATTAGTCATTCCAACAGTGCAATATCTTCTATGACGTTTCTTCATCTTACCACCACCTCTACAAGCATGCCTTTATATAGAGATCAAATTGGTTAAAATTGTAAAATTAATTCTATTTTCATGGTCCTCCAAAAACCTTTCTCTAGTTGATATGTCACGTTACCATGGAGGAACACATTTGAAATTTTCTTTTATTTTTATCATTTCTATAAATCACAACTTTTTATCACCTTTCTAAAAAGTATAGAACTCACAAACTAGTGATCCAAATTTAAACTCTTTCTATTAAATGAAAGTTCAAAGGAGCTAATAGAACCCTTCTTCAAACATTTATTGGATCACGAGTTCTATTCATTTAAAGTTTATGAAATTTACCAAAATTTGGCGCATTTTTGGCTAAAAATTATGAAATCATTAGCGCCGATCTTTAATTTTTACCAGCACTATGTATACATTTATTTCCTTCACTACTAATATTGATTTTTAAAATTTTTGTCTCTCGGTATTTTTCACTAACGAAATATGCCTCTTAAAAAGTAGCCATTTCAGCTTGTGAAAGTAAAAACGCAAAAAAAAAAATAAAATCATCCCAATTAAATAAATTCGCAGATATGCAGGTCAAAGAAGTTTATGGATGCATATCAAAAAAGTTTGATAGGATTGGAAGCTGCAATTCAGTTGTGACTATTACTATTTTAAATCAAAAAAAAATGCTTACGTAAGATTCAAAACTTGGCTCCAGCGCTATATAATAATACAATTCTTTAAAATCATTAAAAACTTTTTTATGATCGCGTAGCAATTATTTAATCATTTAAAATCATTTTAAATAAATATAAAGTTGTGTGTCTTAAATACTATTATATAATAATTATTGTTTAACATAGAATAGATAAACCAATAGTAAAGAAATTATTAGACCTTGATAAAGGAATATCTAGTTATAAAATTATTTTTTTACTCGAAACAAACACAAAGGATCTAATTAAAAATCATTTATCAACCAAAGAATGAATAAAGTTTGTATTTTTATTTTGATTGAAAGCATGTTAGGAAATTTACATAATAACAATATCAGAAATACAATAATTATTTATAGGTCGAAGATAAGATTCGTAAGTCTTGGGTTTAGCACACCCGAGAGTATACAAAATTGTTAAAGACTTATGAAGAAGTAATCAACAGGGATTCAAATTAATTGTAAATAAAGACCATTTTCAATGAATCGAACATTCCTCAGATATATTCCAAAGGGATTGATTGGCCTTTACAATGGGCCCAGCTTATATATATTGCTTTGTAAGGATATTATATTTGATGAGTATTTTTTTTTATTAATAATTTTATCATTTACTAACCTTCAATATATCTTGTGTGTTTAATTTAATCTAGAATTCCGGTTATTAAAAGCACGGCGTCGAAGTCTGCAACTTTAATTTAATATCAAAAAATTATTTAAAGATAGATTTAAATTTAGATTTAGATTTACAGGCAAGCATGTTTCAACATTTCAAAAATGCAAATATTCATATCGTGATCGCATCATAAATCGAATTGGTTATACTAACATATTTATATTATAGACAGAGGCGAAATCATCGCAAAGATCAGAGGATTCTTCTGGAAATGGACCGGGTCTATTGAGACTAGTGATATCAGCCTTTAATATTGAAAAAACCTTAGCCAGTTAAGAACTTGTATAAATTTTTTTTACCTTGGATAAATAGTATATATTTATATGAATTACCAAAAAAATTTATTGTTTTTAAATAATAATAAACAGCTTTTAAACAAAGAATATTATGAATACTATTTTACTAAGTTATTTTTTTTTCTTTGTAAATACATTTTTAGCTGAAAACAATCCAAGTAAATCCTTACTTGCGCAGCCAAACTACTTTTTTTTGATTCCACCAAACAAGTGGATCTTTTTCCAATAAAATTTTTATTTGTATACACATGTTTGTACCTAATATTAAATAAAAGTTAGCCAATAAAATTGTCAACTGTTTGATAACAAAAAGTCTTGTCTATCTTTTATTTGATTATCATCAAAAACAATGATAAGGTTGACTTTTGAGAAATTCCAGAAAAAAAATTGTTTTACAAAAAAGAAAATCAGCCGGATCGAACCTTACGAGATTCATATTGGCTTTGACGAAAAAATTGGTTTGCAAGCTCCAGTTATTTCATTCCTTTTATATGCAAGCGGTTAGATTTTGGTTGTATGTAATAAATCATATTCTATAAAAATCTGGCATACAAGTGGTATTATGAAAATTTTCGTTGGATTTTGGATTTGCTTAGTTTTTTGGGCTTTAGAGACAATAAAAAACAGTTTGAATGCAATTAAAATTTTAAAGGGTTCTATAGCCTCTATAACCGGCTTCTGACATGCAAACATCTTTGGCTAGATTTTCGTTATGTTTTACATCGACAACGATGAGGCAGACACATTTCATGCACCACTCGAGTGACGAAATGTACACGCATAGAAAATTCAGGTAGCTTTTAATGCTTTAGAAAAAGCCAGACACACACAGACCATATAGGTGTTTGTTCCAACCCCCCCCCCCAGAATGGCATTGTGTGATATCAGGATTATTTTTTGTTGCTGGCTGAGCCACAAATCCCATGAAAAGGATAAAGAAACTTTGTATTTGGTTGAGGAATATTCAAAGAAAATTAACATTGCGGTAAAGAATTATTTATAATTGCTCGATTTATCAATGATATTAATTTTGCTGGTTCTCCTCCATATTCGATTATACTAATTTCATACTTGGCAGGGTCTAGTTTAGATGCCATATAAAAGTAAAGCCCATCTTCTGGATATTCAAGCTTTAGTATATATAATCTTAAAGTTTTTTGAACACTTGCAACTAATCTTGTTTAATGAAACGTTACCAAAGTTGTAAAACTATTACGTCAAAGTCACTGTCATCGAGTCAAAAATGACATAAGTAAAATTGCTTTAAAGGCTAATAAAATATAAACTCGCCAAAAAAAACTTATAAATATATATATTCCAAGGTTTTTTTTTCTTGTGTATCCCACCCAATCTCTCCTTTGTTTCATCAGTTGTTCCCAAAGGAGCTAAATTTTTCTTTTGCTGAATACAAATTCAGTTCCCACACACTCATTTACTACTATACTCGAACATTTCTTATATTAATATTAATAACGTGATGCATGATCGGGGTAGATGAAATCATTGATTTAGGGATTCTGAAATTTGAACCTAAATGGGGCAATTACTGCAAGCCAGCATAGAAACATATGAATTCGGTACTTTATGTTCCAGGTCAACTAATTAGTGTATTAGTATAATTAAATTACTGCGTAAATAATTATTGGAAGTTTTGTAATAATAAACCTTTAATTTTCCATTTTTATTATCAACGAAAATTTCATTAATATAACTTCAGGTCTTCGCTTGATCGCAGAGGAAATTAATCGATAATTAATAATGTGATAAAATAAAACTCTGTGATAGAATCATCATTTTTAATAAGCTTTTAAAATAAAATAAAAATAATAAAGTAGTTTTTTTATTCTCTTTGTTTAAACGTTTTGATAAAAGCAACAAGTGTATCTCCTTGGTAAAAAGTAACAATTATGGAACTTTGGTAAAAAGCCACATTTTATTTGCTTTAGTGAGTAAGCAAGCAAGGTTAGGATTAACGTTGATTAACTAATGAGTGTTAACAACAATTAGTAACATGATTTGCTTTAGTGAGTAAGCAAAGGTTAGGACTAACAGCGGATGTTAATAAAGTATCGTCCAAAGGTTAATCATAAATACTGGTAGTGTTATTGTAATCATAACGTAAGGCTGTTAAATAAGTCATTTAAGTTGTTTTGCAAGTAGGGATGGGAACGGTTCCTGTCACGCGATGTGACAAATAATATTTTCATGATTGATCCGTGACGATTAATATACTAAATTATAGGTGACAATTAATTTGTCTTGTTTTGGCAATCTAAATGTCACCT
>CAJVPN010001684.1:0-12567 GCA_910592215.1 Entrophospora candida
ATCATCATCATCATCATCATCATCATCATCATCATCATCATCATCATCATCATCATCATCATCATCATCATCATCACTCATCTTCTAACGCTCGGGCCTCTTCTTTCTCCTTATAGTACTTTTTCTTCCTTATACTTCTACTAAGGGTGAGTATTTTGATAAAGAAGAAATTACTCTTTAAGTTATTAAAGAAATATTTCAAAGGGGCAAAACTCTATTAAAAAGTCGTCAAATTTTTTACAAGAAAATTCCTCGAGTAGCTCTTTTTATAAGGTTTTTAATTCACATACCGAGTAGTGATGGTTGCAGTTGGCAGAAAATTCGCGTGTAACACGACAGTTTGGGTTGACATAGTAAACTTGTGCAACTTTGAGGTTTGATCTCTCCATGGTAACGTGAGATATCAACAAAATGACTGTGTAGAGAAAGGTCTTATTGTTTTCTTGGTGTTACATTTCCATTTTTGGAGTGCTAAAGAATCTACAAGACCAATAAAAAGTTGCGGGACTAGGTAGGTGTCTTGCACTATAGATTAATTGAAATAGACATTGAGACAAGGCGGAATTACACTTATTTAATGATTGAAAGATTCGTTGATATAAGATATATTATTGAGTGTTTAGTTAATAATAATTACAAAGAATTGCAATATTTACGTTTAACCACATCAGATTGGGAGATCTTAGAACCAATATATGAAGCAACCAAATTATTGTCATCGTCTTCATATCCAACAATGGATGATGTACGATTAGCTTTTATTGGTATATTCATCACACTAAATCATCTTAATGCACAACTAATTGGGTAGATGAAGATTCTCCAGTTTCATCAATTAATGTTTCATTAGGTTTACTCAAAGATTTCTCGAGTAATCAATGTCTAATGATTCACTGGATTCTTTTTTCTGTTTATCTTCTTATTTTTATCAAGATATGATAATTGTTAAAGCAAAGTTGGTCACCTTCTTCTAAAAATTATATTTATTTTTATAATTAATTACTTATTATTAACATCGAACACATTGCATAATCACCACAACTATTGTAATAGACATGATACGACAGGGAAAGGATTAAATAACAACAAAAAGATAAATGTAAATGTTATCAGAAAATTGCATGGAAATAATTGACTAGTATTACTATTCTTTGATCATTGATATATTATTTTGTGTTTTCACTTGTCCTTATATGCTTTATATGGGATATCCTGCGACAAAACCAGACACAAAGTGTCAATGGGATGGATCAAAATTAGTACTTCAGTTTTGGATTTCAAAAAGAAAATTTTCGATTATTTATATATTAAATTGGTTTATTTGTGATGATGGATCAAATATAATAATAATATTGATACAATTTTAAAACTAATATTTTTGTGTAAAAAAATAACTCTTTGCACTTGTCCATGTTCCAGCTGTTGCTGCGCATATCAAGGATGCGGTTGTTGCTGCTTTTATACCAGCTATAAATTATATATCCAAAAATAATTGATAAACAAGAAATAAGATTAGAAATAATTAGAAATTAGAAATAAAAGCTAAATCTTGATTGGACTTTACCTGTGGATTTAAATATTACACCTACTAAAGCACCTGAAGCAACATTATTTATAGTATCATGCCTGCCTCTCGTTGAACTTATTATACCATTAATAGTATTATAACCCATTGCTTATTTTATTAATCCATAAGAATAAAAATAATAATAAAATAATAATAATAATTAGAAATATTTGTAAACAAAATCGACTATTTTATTTAAAATATTTCTCTCTTTTTTAATTACCTACCCAGTATCCCACAAGAATTTCCAATGAATGGACCACGTCTTGTAATTGAATTAAGTATCGTGTTTAATCGTAATTTAAAATTTGGCATATTTCCACGAAAACCTTCCATCAGGCCCCAAACACCTCCAAATGATAAACCTTAAAATAAAAATCATTTTAGAATAAAAAAAATTAATGAATAAGCACCTAAGCTGGTAGCAATTCTAACAATTGCTGTTGTAATAAGAATAGTTTATTATAATAATTCACCTGCTAAATATGTTGTTCCAGTACCATAACATAAGTCATCCATAATCCCACGACTTGGAATTGCACCAGGTGTAACTACATTATCGTCAATTTTCAAATAATCAATAGAACCAAGACCAGCAATTTCTTTGATGTGAGAAGAGCCTAAATTGACTCTATTCAAAAAATCCGATACTGCTACTGTATCTGCTGGATTTGTGTTAAATATTGAATCATTATTATAAATGTTATTGGAAGTGTTTGGTGATAAAGTTGACATTTTCTACTTTTTTAATATTATTGTTGTCGTTATTGTATTGTTATTTATTGTATTTATTGTAAAGAAGAATTTTGGGAAGAAAATAAGGAATCTTGATAATTTTTTTTTATGTATTACGTAATAACAACAATTTGTCATACATTCAATTTAAAAATTTTTTTTGAATGTGTCACTTGACTTTACACTTTCCCCTCCCTAAAAACAATGCTAGGTCGCGAACGTAAAGAATCACTTGACGGTGAAAATTTCAACGAGAACAAGCAACAGGGTTCTAAAAGTAAGTTATGCATTGCAAATATTTTGAATCAGTAGTATCGCTGATTGCTAGATTTTTCTTCTTAACAATACTCGTATTTTCTGCAAAGGAGCGAGTTTTCTCTTTACAGGCCTCGTAAATCTCAAACAGCAAAACAAAAAGACTTGTACAACAAAGATTGTTTTTAACCGTTTTTTCGCTGAACCTAATTTGACATCCATCGTTGGATAGCTCTGTCAAGCGCATGACATATATGTCATTCGAAGCCAGCCATCCCATTAATATTTATATCCTTTATCTTCTTAACTTCCAATTTCTGTACTTGATTATAACCATTTCATGCAATTGATATAACTGATATAACATTGACATGATAATTAGAAAATAAAATTTTTTCTGGCCAATCAATATTATAAATACAGCATATACATAAATATAACAATTAGAAAAAGTTAACAATTAAAGCTGCCTTGTACAAAATATAAATATAAATACAATTGAAAATCATCCAATTTCCAAAAGTAAATTTACATTTTAATTATTTTTTAAAAAATACAATAATAATAATATCACTACTAATAATAGTATTACTGAGGATCATCGAGAAGAGTTTGATTTTTCATAGTTGCATTTTCATTTATTATAGGAGATGGTGAAATCCACAACAACAATATTGATAATGATGACAATATGATAAGCTGTGATGATAATGGTGGTGGTGGTGATGCGAAGTTCATATCTTTGTAATACCAATATGGTAAAGAAATTATGAGACCACCAGACCAAGAGAGCAATGAATGATTTGCCTATTGTCAAAATTACTAAGGAACATATTGATTCTTTATCATCTTGTTCAATTTGTTTGGATAATTTTCAAATGAATCAATGACAGTGGCAATAATGCTGTTGCTGTTGTTGATGATATTAACATTAGTAGTGATAATATTAGTGATAAAAAACGAAATTAAAACAAAATGAACCTGCATATATTCTTTATTAACAAGGAATTCAACAATGATTATGATAACAGTAGTGATAATCATAATCATTATGGTGGTGATGATTGATGCATGTCGGAATCGCAAGAGCCTGGCCAAGATCTGAAAATTTTTGAATATTCCAAGCCTCAGTTGAAGGATTGACATAATCAGCAGCCCATACAAAAAGAACATCACAGGAAAGAAGCTCAAAATAAACAACACCATTATCACCACATCCTCAATCACAACCTCAATCATCTTCCCCTTCACAATCACCACCACCATCATCAACTGTCTCACCTTGATGGACTTTGTAACAACCATAGCCTTGCTTTTCCCAATCTCACTTGAATATCCAAAATCACATTCATTTATCCTGCCAGTTATGTAAATTAGTACAGCTGATGCAGGAATCAATTTTCGTATAAAAGGTCATGCTCATAGAGGTGGTGGCAAGATGAGGGAGCAAGCATCATAGTGCCATTGGAATTACTAATGGCTGTTGATCCTCGCAAACTTGTGACAGTGTTTCCAATATAATAGGCTTATGCGATTCTATAGAATTATCAAAGGCAAGATCACTAGTGAGTGTCAAAGTATATGGTGCTATTGAGTGTGTCAACCCCATCATGTGTTTCATTCAAGTGTGGCTACACTATAAAGTCATTCAACATTGCTCTCAACTTCTCATTTCACATTACCATCCTTCTCAAGAACCTACACACCTGCACAAACCATTAACACCAGTCAACATTTCTTCAACACGCACTCTCAATATTGAAAAGATCCAACAGGAGCTTCTCCTGGTCAGGGAGATTTAATATTAATCGGGAAATATTAATCGGGAATTAATAAGAAGGATTATTAAATCATTCAAACATATATTAACATACTTGTAATTTGTTTAAATATAGATATTTTTACATAATTTCTACATATACTTATAATCATTATCATATAGTAATAATTCTTATAAATTTAATAATTATTATTTCATCTTTTGCTGGTTGCAGACAAGAACATTTTTCTGCACTTTTAAAATATTTTTTAATTACATATATATGTGATATAAATACAAATAGTATTAACTACTTCCTACTAAAATATGTGATATTACAATACAATGATATAATATTTTCTTTTCTTCATTAAAGTTTAGCTTTGATATTATTATTTACAGTTGTAATTTCATCATATAACAAAGTAGTGATAAAATCTGAATAATCTTTACCAGTGATCTGATTTGCCAAATATCGTTTTGCCAAAATATACTTTGTACTACCAAATTTCTTGGGACCAAACTGTCTTTCCAAGTTTGCAACTTCTTCATCAAGCAATTTAAGCAGATATTCACCTGTAATAACTTTACCCTCAGTAGTTCTAGCACGATGTCTAGCCCATTGCCATAATTGAGATCTTGAAATTTCAGCGGTTGCGGCATCCTCCATAAGATTATGAATAGGTACACAACCCAAACCACGAAGCCATGATTCAATATATGTAAGACCAACTGAGATGTTGTTGCGAATACTTGCTTCAGTGATTGAGCCAGGGAAATTTGTGTTGAGTAAGTCCAATGCATTAACGTTGACATCTTCACGTCTAATAAAAATTTGATTTGGTGTTTTCAAATGTTCATTAAACACGTCTAATGCGATTTTAACAAGATCAGGATGTGCAACCCAAGTTCCATCATGTCCTGCCTTAACTTCACGAAGTTTATCAGCTCTGACTTTGTCCATGGCAATCTTATTAGCTGCTGAATCATTTTTGATAGGGATTTGTGCTGCCATGCCACCCATTGCATGTACACCTCTACGGTGACATGTCTTGATCAATAGACGTACGTATGAATCCATGAATGGAACCGTCATTGTAACATCTGAACGACTTGGTAAAACAAAGTTTGGATTGTTTCTGAATTTTTTGATCGTGGAGAAGATGTAATCCCACCGACCACAATTAAGTCCAGCAGAATGTTCTCTCAATTCATAAATTATTTCATCCATTTCAAAGGCTGCAAGAATTGTTTCAATCAATACAGTGGCACGGATTGTTCCTCGAGGAATACCAATAAGATCTTGTGCGACATTAAATACATCATTCCAAAGTCTTTTATAATTTATTAATCATAGAAAAAAAATTTTTTAAATAAATAAGGTTTTACTTTTAATCAAAGAAAAGAAATTAAAGTAAAAATTACGAATAATAGAAACCTTGCTTCCAAGTGTGATTCCATTTTAGGTAAATAGAAATAAGGTCCAATACCTACTTCAACAGATTTTTTAGCATTATGGAAAAAATATAAACCAAAATCAAAGATTGATGCTGATAGTGGTTCATTGTCAACCAAAACATGTTTTTCATCTAAATGCCAACCACGAGGACTATTCAATATGTAATATGCATATATGAAAAAAATAAACACGAAAACAAAACGTTAGAAATATAATTTCTTTTAACACATTAATTGGATTGAATTGAATTGAATTGAATTGAATTGTAAATTACCGAACAATTAATGTAGCGATCTTTCCATCTTTTCTTAATTCATATTTCTTATTATTGCCAGGATTAACATAAGTGATTGTTTTTCGGATTGCATCACGTAAATTTACTTGACCATCAATATTATTGGTCCAAGTTGGAGCATTGGAATCTTAATGATAAAAATTAAAATAATAATTATAATAATAAAGATTGTCAATATGAATTAAAATTATCAAAAAAAAAATTTTTTTAGAATGAGAAAATCACCTTCAAAATCTGCCATATAAGTATAAGCACCACTATTCAAAGCATTGATAACCATTTTCCTATCAACAGGGCCAGTTATCTCAACACGCCTATCAACCAAACCAGGTGCAGGATAGGCACCACGCCAACTATCATTTTCCCTGATATAAGCAGTTTCAGGTAAAAAATCTGGAAGTATACCACGATCTAATTCCTGTTGTTTAAGAATACGTCGTTGAAGTAAAGCTTTTCTTGTAGGGTTAAAAGCTCTATGGAGTTTTGCTACAAACTCTAAAGCATCTGGTGATAATATTTCATTATATTGTTGACTAGTAACTGGTGCAAGTACTAAAACACCTGGAGTAGACATTTTTATTAAAAAAAATTTTTTTTGAGTTAAAAAGTAGAAAAAATTTTTTTTTGCAGATTTGTTTATAAAACAACAACTTAATAGATATGGGGGTCTTTCAATAGAAACGAGGACAACATCGGAAATTTTAAGTTGATACTAATACCAATACCTTATTTATTATATGTGACTCCTTTAGGTATTAGTATAACATTTTGGCTTAGAACTTTGAACAGGACCCCGAAAACTATATAGGTAGATTCCTGCCGCAGCCGAGTCAAAGCGATGATTTTTGATACAATTTAACATTTACTACATATTATTATTATCTATAGTCCAAAAGAATTATAAAAAAAAAAAGCAACTAAAATCAATTTCCAAAAAGGGAATAATAATAAAAGAAAGGAACCTTTACTTGCAATGTGAACTTTTTATTCGTAGATGCATCATGTCACCATAACATTTTTTTTTGGTCTGTTACACGAATACCAGTCGAGACAATTAATGAAAATAACAGTGTATTTAGTTTTGGGTATTTGAATCGAAACTCGTTATTATTTTCTTTTATTCAAGAAAAGTTATTGTTTATATATATAATGTTTTCACTAGAGGATTAAGTCTACTTTATCAACTTTTGACGACGTTGTTTACTAAGTCTACTATTGTGCCTCGTCGACCAATACAAATTAAATAACGCACGTCGAAATACAATCACGGGCAAAAAATAAAATTTGACTTGGGTTAAACAAACAGTAAATATTTTGTAAAATGCACTGTTAAATAAATTCATACTAATTCAACAAATAATTTAATGACTTGTGAGTTAAATGATCTTTAAAATTGTGGTTATTTTTATTTTTTATAACATTAAATAATGAAGATATTTTATCTTTAATATCAACCAGTTTTTAAAAACGGTATTTTGGAACCGAACCAGCACAACCTAATGTTATTTCTTTCAGACCATTTTGGCACAAAGGATTTTAAATTTATCCGCCTTCGAGCAAAATCTCATCGATCAATCGAATATCCATACCTTTATATTGTCACCAACTATTATTCGGGAGAGAGTATTGATAAGTGTAAATTTATGATTATTTGGAACAGAATGAATTGGCTATTAGTTTTTATTGGCGAATAATTTTGGTAAGAAAATTTATTTAGTCGAACCTAATTTATTAACCTATTTATAAGTTAACTTATTACAAAATTAAACTTTATCACAAAGTCATTTTAAAAGTATGAAAAATTCAAGCTTCTTATATATACAATTAAATTAGCTAGTAGCAATTCATTGCGATCTAGCATTCAGCACTTTAATTACGATCCTTTTAATTCCGAAAATAGACTAATACTAAATAAAGTTAATGTTAATATTGAATCGCGTAACACCTAACGCTACTTTATCCTGTAATATAAAATCACTTCAATTATTATGCATTAAAAAAATATCCAACATGAAAAAATGTCATTCTAGCGACGAACGATGAGTAATGTAGTTTGACATGGTGAGCAAGCAAAGATTAGGACTAACGCTGGTTAACTAGCGAGTGTTAACAAGGTATTGTCTAAAGGTATTGGTAGTGCTGCTGTGATCGTTAAACAAACTGCTCAAGTTGTTTTGAAAGCGAATTTGCAGTGGTCAAGTAAAGAGAAACGACTAAAGTAATCGGTCATAAGGAATTTCATAGAAGCCTTCTTTATTTATTTGATACGGTTAAATAAATAAGCTTATTAATTGACAAGCACCAAATTATTGTGAATTCCTTGCAATTAACTGATAAAAGAGTAGATGGTCCAACAAATATGCCATACATGTTAAATAATAGGTGTTAGTTGAAATGCTACCTTGAAATATCACCAACCATCCATTTAACAAGAATTAAAAAACTATGAAAAATTATCATTTCAAACATTGTTATAATTTAGCTTTAAGAAACAAGATAATGAATAAATTTATAGTCGAGGTTAAATTAGTCACTATTGTTATTATTATTACTAGAATATAATGTTTTTTCATTGATTAAATCAGAATAAAAACTTTGCAACTCTGCTTTACGACGAGCAAGTTTGTCAACATCTGATTTAATTGCCTAAGTGAAAAAGTCAATAATAAAATTAATATTGTAAATTAACGCATCAATATGTATATCTGCATGTAATATGATGACGATGATACCTTTACTCTCTGTTCAGCAGCAATCTTTTCCTGCCCTCTCAATAATTCAAACGAGCTGTGTTGAATAATTGCTTCATTAATGTCGTTGGATAATTCTAAAATTTTCTGTTTCAAATTTTGAGAGCGACCCTATAATTGCAATTAATAACAAATGATATTAATATATATATACTCGATTGATTAAAATTTAATGAATAATTAATTATGTTATAAAATAATTTTAATATTTACAATATATCCACCCAGAATGATACCTAGCCTTTTCTCGATTTTCGTTGCTTTTGATGCATCTTTAGTCATATTATCTTTCTGTGCCTATTATGTAAAATGAAGTTACGATATGAGATAAAGTATTCAAAAAAAGTGTTAATCTAATTTTAAGATTTTATATTACCAAGAATTGGGTTTTCAATGTCTTGATATCATTATCATACTCTTCTTTATAATCAAACGATAAATCCGCAAGATTTTCTGGAGGTTTGGGAATATTATCCAGCTAATTTCAATATATATGTATGTGTGTATAACAATAATCAAATTAAATCAATATAAGCTTCAAGTATTAATATTAAGGAATTAAAAAAAATTACCTCTTCTAATATTGATTTATACTCCTCAGACGACATCACTTCTTGTAATTCTTCATCTGTAAATAACGTTGATTCCTGATAGTTCTTTTCAAGATGTTTATTTCCAAAACCATCTTTGTTCACTATATGTATAATTTCTTGAGAAATCAATTTATCAATTTCAGAAGATTCACCAACTAAAAGTTGATCAAAGATAGATTCTGTAGGCTCTGGCAAGTTGAATTTAATCCTTCTCTTTATTTGACTCATATTAGCTTGCTCTTTTGATTATTTAATTACCGCAAACCAAGGATAAATATATGTGTGTAAAAATAAATATTTGAATTTTTTGAAAAAAATGTATATGAAAATATAATATTTCAATAAATAAATTACCTTGTTCTTCAAGTTGAGCTTTAAGTAATTTTTCTCTATCACTGGCGTCAAGTGTATCCATTTTATCATCGTCCTCACCTGAACTTTCATGATCTTTGGCATTAGGCCAAACAATTTCAAAATCATTTTTTGGAGCGGGCAAGCCTAACAATCCAGCCTTTAATCGTTTAAAAGCTGCAGGATCAGCTATAAGTTAAATATATATTAGAGTCATTGTAATCATTTTTTTTAAATATATTTAAAATAAATAAAATCAAAAATAATAATTATTTAAGTATTTAAATCAAGCATACTGATAGCAGGAGTTCTTGGAGTCTTTGAAAAAATAGTTGCAGGTGTTTTAGGAGTTTGGGTCATTCCAGAAATAGCTCTTGGCGTCCTTAATGGTAGGCTAGAAGCGCTTGGCGTATAACCAGCAAGTGTAGTAGAGTTACCAGTTTCTCCCACAATGGCTTTGGTGTTTTCACCAGCAAATCCAATTTTTACAATCTATAATAAATGAGATTATTGTATAATTTAAATTAAATTTTTGTTTTTTTTTTTTTTTCCAAAAAATAAAGCTTAGGAATTCATAATAATAATGTAATTACTTCTTCTAATTCATTATCACCAACTTGAGGAGATGGAAGTACAAGTTTTCTTCTCCTACTAATTTGTTCAGCTTGTTTTAATTTGTTTAATTGTGAATTACGAGCAGGGACAAAACTTATTGCTTTTCCATCTTCATTTTTATGATTCTTGAACTTTTTCTTGTTTGATTCTTCTTGATCCTCAAGACCTCTTTTTCCCTCAAGTTTATGAAGATGAACATTTATAAGACCAGATTCTAGCCTACGATCTTTTTCTTCTGTAGTATCGTAAAAACCCATTGCTGGTCTTTTTTCAAATGGAATATCAGCATTATAATCCATTCCTTTTTTCTTTTTCTTTATCTTTAAATCAATACCAGCTGCCTTTAATTCACGTCTTTTTTGCATCGTTGCCAAACGCCTTGCCTCTTCAAGTTGCTTTTCACGAGCTTTACGCTTGGCTTTCTTTCCTTGAGTATTCGCAAGTCTAGCACGTGCTTCAGATAACATTTCCTTTTCTGTTTATTGAAAAGAAGATATATATATTAAATGTTTTTTGAATTGAAAAAAAAACCTCATTAAAATAAAAAGATGTTTACCATCCTCGTCCATATCAATAGGATCTGGTCTTGCAGGTTTAGTTTCTGGATCTGGATCGATTTCACCTGGTCTTAATTTTCTAACATCATCTGCACTTGGACCAGCATCAGTTGATGAACCTTTTCTTTCTTTTGCTTCAGCTTCATCGAGTAATTTCGCATATCTTTCAAGACATTGTGCTGGGGTTCTTCCAACAATTGGCGCGATGGTACGCCATTGTGTAGGCATTAACTTGGCAAGATGAAGAAGTTTTTCATCTTCTTCCTTTGACCATTCAGTCTATACAAAGCAAGATTTGATGAGGTTAATAAATATATTTCTTTGCTGTAGCAAGTATAACATGTATATACTCTTTTTTACCTTTTTAATGCTTGGATCCAACCATTCGTACCACCTTGCTTTACACTGTTTAGGCGACTTTCTGACTAATAGAGATGAAATTCGCGCCCACTGATTTTTTCCATATTTACTAACAGCTGCCTTTAAAATTTCATCTAAAAATACAAGAGCAAAATTTTTAGAAAAAATAAGTAAAATTCAAACGAAATAATAGAAATTTTGGAGAATTTTACCTTCAGTATTCTTCCAAATACCACCTTTAATTATAATTTTCATTTTTTTTTTTTAAAAAATGAAAAATCCTATTTTTTGATAAAAAAGGATTTTTAATGTTTCACGAAAATGGTTGCGTTGTTATCATTGATCATGATTAATTTCACAAACATACAGTCGGAAAATAATTTTTTGATTGTTTTCATGATTAATTAATTGATTGATTTCATGATTAATTTCACAAACATACAGTTGGGAAATAATTTCATCACAACCATACAGTCTGAAAATAATTTTTTGATTGTTTTCATGATTAATTACAGTCAGAAAATAATTTTGATTGATTTCATGATTAATACAATCAGAAAATATTTTTATAAATATTAAAAAAATTTATCTTTTTCAAAGTCAAAAAACATTTTTTGAAAAATAGTGTTTACTCTTTCACAATTATATTCAATTTTTAAAAAATATAAATTTTTATTAACTTTTATGCAAACTTCTGACCACCATCACAAGCAACTTCTTCTAATGTAAAAAAATATAAGCCATTCTGGGATGAATTCACTCAAAAACTCACAAATTGGTGTTGTTTACCCCTAAAAACTAATAGTGAAGTATTGTGCTCAAGTCAATGGGGTGACTCTTTAAAAAGACTAGCCCTTGGTTCATTGGTTACAGCTGACTCAATTAAACCAACACCTATAGATTTAAATAATCATTCCCTTTTACCAAATGGAATATGTAATAATTTCAAAGACGCGATTTCTTCCAAAGAAAATTTAACTTTGCCATCTTCTTTTGATGCTGATGCTATTCCTTCATATTCAGCCTCCTCCTCCAAAAAACCTCCAGCAGGGAAAACTCATAAAATTAGACTTTACCCTAATTCAGAGGAAAAAAACAAACTATTAAAATGGATTGGTACTGCGCGCTGGACGTACAACCAATGCCTAGCTGCAATCAATAGTGATATAAAAAACAAAAATAAAAAGTATTTACGTGAAAATTATATCAATAATAAAGCTGAAAAATTTAAAGACATTAGTCTTAAGTGGGTTCTTGACACACCTCATGAC
>CAJVPN010001685.1:0-12555 GCA_910592215.1 Entrophospora candida
ACCAAAAATAGATAATTAATTTCCAAATGCGGTAATTTGGTTGATAAACTTTAACACCAAGATTTTTTTCTATTTTATTAATAACCTCCTAATTTTTTTCTAAAAGAAGGAATAAGTCTTGAAAAATCTGTCTCAAATTTGGTGGTGAGCAAAAAAGGGTTAAAATTAAGGTTTGTGGCTAACTTTATTAGTAGAATTTCGACGTTGATCACCAGAAAATTTCGGAAAATACACTTCCCAATCATTTAATGTGACACATCGTTTGACTAATAATAATATTTTTATTTTTTTTTTTTAATTTGCAAATTTCCATTTGAAACTTTCACTTTTTCAAAATACTTCCACACAAAACTATATGTTACAATTCTTTTTTTAAAGGTCTTCTAGAACCATCGCTTAAATCATTGGAACCTGAAACCAATGAACTATTGGACCTTGTATTGGAAGTGTTATTCATTCACATGTAAAATTATCATCAACAACACATTACTATTGTTGTCATCATCATATTGATGGTATTGATACTCTTCTGCATAAAAATTTTCCATTTTGAGTGATAAGACACAAAAATTGTAATTGGTCAGACAATAATATTAGCAAGCATTAGTATTAGTATTAGTAGTATTAGTACTATTAGTAGTTGACTATTTTAGTTGATTCCAACCTCTATTGTTTACAATCATTTCATAGACATTCATTATATTAAGATATGGTCAAGAGAAGAGTTAGGAAGAGAGTTATTCTTCAACCAAGTTGAAAACCAACTCTTAAATACATTTTCGAGTAGTGCAATTTAATTTATTAGACTATTTCAAAGGTTTGTCGTATGGTTGCTTCCAACCTCTTAAATTTGAACTATTTGTTATTTGTTAACGAAACAATTGTTGGTGAAGTGATTGTTGACAAAATGAATCGAATCAACATTTATTTTTACATTATCAAATTCATGATTTTGATTGGTCAATCAATAATTGCATGGGTTAAAATTTTGTGCTGCCAAAACGGTCTCTTCTGTTTGCTTATGATTATATATTAATTAATAAAAAATGTAATTTTTTCAAATTGAATTTACATATATATTTTTTATTTTTAATACAATAAAATTTGATGCGAAATGTTGAAATAAAAAAATTATCACAATGTAACAATGCGTTGTGCAATGTTGGGTAGGCTGCGCATCTTGAAATAAGGTTGTGCAATGGCACCCGTTTACATCGCGATGCAATTTTATAATTTAGGATCCTGATGAAGATTTATGATGATATTAATAATTAAAAATTTATAATAAATTACTATTTCTATAAATGATTTCCCACTTTTTTTATGATGTAAACAGAGTTTGATGCTTTTACCAATTACTTAATTTTAAAAAAGCAAAGAACCTCAAGTTTTATTAGAAAAGGCCTCATTTTTGTCTTTTCTACATAATTTTGATCTGCATACTGACGACGGTCCATCTAATAATAGAAGTGATGGATAAGTAAGTGAGTATTCAGGGCCATAATTTTTTTTCCGCAGAAAAAAAATTTTTAATAATAATAATAATAATAATAAAACAGCTAAAATGTCGACAGATACTCAACTCTTTTCACCTGCTCTTGACAAAATTAGACTTTATTTCGATGCAGAATTGCCGTTACAAGTTACCATAGAGGACTTAGCAAATTGGTTAAAGACTCAAAGCGTATGCATAACCACTCATAAGCTTCAAAATATTTTACAAGAACATTCGGGAGAATTTTCTTTGACGAAATCATCCGAGAATAACCAAACAATTGTTAAATTAAAAAAAATAGTAAATCCTCAAGAGCCACAACACAATTATATAGATTCTAATGCTAGATCGCTTAGTATTATATCAGGAGATTTAATAGACTTCAGTAATAATAATGTTGACAAAATTATTAAAAATAATTCTTTTTACGTTTCAGAGAATTCTTTAATTTTATCTAATAATGGTGAACAAATTTCACAAAATCATTTTAATGATAATTTGTACAAACAGCAAAGACAACCACCACCACCACTGCCACCATCGTCATCACTACATCAAGAACAACAACAATGGCGACAATTGCAAAATCAACCAAATAGTAAGATTAATCAAATTAATAATGATAATGATGAAACAGTGAAGGCTTTAAAAAATTATCTGGATAAATTTTTGATTGATTCTATTTACGAGGTAGAAAGATATCTAAAACGTTCTGGTGTTTTAAAGGACGGAGAAATCAATGAAATTTTATTTGAAGATCAGGATATTTTTCATGTTCATAAAGTAAAAGGTATTACTTGTGTTAAACTTAGAAACCCGGCTAAGATTATTGATGAACATTCTTTAACAATGATTAATAATAGAATTGAACAAACAGAAAGTCTAATTAAAGAATATATTAAAAAAAATTATTCTGAAAATGGTGTGACAAGCACCGAATTATTAATATATCTTAGGGGGGTAAAAGGCACAATCTCCTATGAATTCAAAGAGTTTCTTAAAAATTGTTCAAACTCATTTAATTGTTATGAAAACGATGGAATTTTATTTGTAGAGAATAAGCCTGGGGTATTTGAACCGAATAATAATAGCAGCAATGATGGTGGTGTTAGTATCAGTGATAATAATAGTAGTAGTAGTAGTAGTAGTAGTAGTAATATTAGTAATAGTAGTAGTAGTAATGGCAGTAATACTAGCAGCATTAATAATGATATTATTAACAATAGTATTCGTAATAATAATAATAGGAGTAATAATAATAATGGGAGTAATAATAATAATGGGAGTAATAGTGATAATAATATTAATAATAGTAGTATTAAGAATAGTAGCAATAAGTACAGATCAAGCAAAGAATATATTTTTCAATTGATATGTGAATACATTGTGAAAGAGTGTATAGTTACCCTATCAGAACTTGAAAATTATTTAAAGTCATATTCACAATTACCAATATCAAATTCAAAACAATTAATATATAGTCATGGAAAAGATTTAAACATCAAGGAAATTTCTGGCGAAATATACATATGTCTTAAACCGACAGATCACAATATATTATGTCACGTTCGTAGATATCTCTTAGAATACGGGAGAGTCCAACTTTCCCTAATTGGTGATTACTTGAAACGTTTAGATTTTTCCCCAAAACTTAGATTAAAAGAATTTTTATCTTCTTCACCAGATTATGTGTTTAATTCTGAATCAACTTCCGCTTTTATAAAATCCAAAGAGATTGAGATCGTTAGGAGCATTCGTGAATTGTTCAAAAATGATAAAAGGATGGTTTCACTTTCTGTCGTTTCTGATTACCTTAATAAAAGCATAAACTATCCTCGTTCTAAAGTTATGTCACTTTTAGAGAATTATACAGAATTCGATTTTTATCAAGATTCGAAAGGAATAATGGTAGTGCATAGATTATCTAGATTTGACCCTAAGCCAAAAGAACTCATTCGTAAATTGATAATATACGGAAATGGAAAAGTTAAATTGTCCACATTGAATGCACACCTAAATTGGAACGGTAATTACTCTGAATATAAATTACTTGATTTTATTAAGAAAAGCGACGAATTCCAACAGATTAATAATTATTATCGAGGAAAGCACAGTGAAATTTTGATTACCTTTAAACCAAATAATTATAATTATAACAGTTACAATAACAGTAACAGTAACAGTAACAGTAACAGTAATAATAATAAACCAAGGTCGATAAATTTAATTGTTGACAATAAGGATCAGATAGATTTTATTAATTCAACTAAAAAATTAATTCCACAGAATATTCAAAAAAATAATTACATTTCAACAAATCTGCAATCAAAAACAGATGTGAATAATGAATTTTCATCAAATTTGGTTGGAAATTATAACAATAGCAACAATAATATGATCGCTGCTGAAAATTTAGAACTAGCAAATTTTAATAAATCAAAATTTCATCAGCCTAAAGATTGGTTGGAAACTAACGAATTCAATATTAATCAAGTTTCTTTAACAAAATCTGTTGAATTTAATCATCATCCAAATCAAGTATCATCTTTAACATCATTATCAGCAAAAATACCTGAATATAACAACAATAATATTAAAGACGACACTGAATCATCATCATCATTCACGATCAATACATCAACCTTAAAAAAGTCAAGAGCGGAACCATCTGAATCGTTGCGATCATACAATCCAAGCTCGGCGGATAAAATAATTTCACGAGTGGATTCAAATGATGCTAAGGAAGTACTTCGTGAATTTCTCATAAATCAAGAAAAACAACTTTTTTCTTCTTTTAAAACGATTGAATCGTGGAAAGATTATTCAGAGACAAATTTAAAAAGACATCAAGTTGAAATTAAGACGCGTGATGAAGAAATTAAAAGATGTCATCAAGAAATTGAAGGATTAAATAAAATTATAGCTAAACTGCAAATGGAAAATGATAATTTAAGACATTATGATATGACTGGCTTTTACAACTGATCATATCATTTTCCCTATTATTCAAAAAATTTTATTTATTTATTTATTAATAAAAAAAAAAAAAGAATTATTATTATTATAAAATGAAACTTTTGGCGAAAATTATGATTCTTTCACGTCTTCTAAAAATAATTTGATTGATGTACATACGTGTGTGTGTACAACCTTAATATTAATTATTTCGTAAAATTTTTTATTATTTCTAAAATCCTATATAAAAAAAAAAATAAAACTACAAATATTATTTTATTTAGTCAAAGAAAAATAATTATTACTTTCAAATAAGTTATGGCAAGTCTCGCAGAACATACTAAATCAAAAAGACACGTTGTATACTATTATGATGGTAAAATAAAAAAACATTTCAATAAATGACTAATTATTATTATCAGTTCAGCTCATACTATACACCCTTTTATGTAAAAAAACATTTGTATATTATTTTATTGCGTTTTAATAGAGGATGTTGGAAACTTTACATATGGACCAGGTATTCACCATCTTCGTAGGTTATTTTCATGTATATTTGATATGTTCGTATTTCATGTAAACTTTATTATTTTTATTTTTAAGGTCATCCGATGAAACCTCATAGAATGCGAATGACCCATGACTTAGTCATAAACTATAACTTATTTCGTAAAATGGAAATACTTGTAAGTTTTTTAATGCTTTCTCTTGTGAAAATATGATGAATCACGTGATTAGGGGTTGACTTTATAAAATTTTTCTAGACTCCTAAACGTGCGTCACCAAGACAAATGACGCGGTTTCATACTGATGAATATATTGATTTCTTGTATAGAGTTACACCATTGAATGTTGAAGAATTATCTCAACAACAGACGCGATGTTTGTATTATAAACATTTTTATTATTTAATTAATCATTATATATATTGCTTTTATATAATATTTATAATATTTGTTTTTCCTTTTCAAAATTTTATGACAGTTAATGTGGGGGAAGATTGTCCAATATTTGATGGGTTATTTGAATTTTGTTCGATCTCAGCTGGTGGATCAATTGGTAATATGATGATGATAATGATAATTAATGATAATGATAGATTATTGGTTAATTACTTGTATGTTTGTGTGTATGAATAGATGCAGCAAATAAATTGACTAGTGGCGACGCAGACATTGCAATCAATTGGTCAGGAGGTCTTCACCATGCAAAAAGGTTTGAAGCGTCTGGTTTTTGTTATGTCAATGATATTGTGTTGGCTATTCTAGAATTACTAAGGTATGTGAAATTATTAATATAATACATGAGATTCATTTAATTATTTAATTATTTTTTTGAATTTTAACAAGTTTTTTTAATCATTAAAAAAAAATTAAAAAGATATTATCAACGCGTCCTTTATGTTGATATAGATATACATCATGGTGATGGTGTCGAGGAGGCATTTTATACAACTGATAGAGTTTTAACATGTTCATTTCATAAATTTGGACAATTTTTTCCAGGGACTGGTGATGTTTCTGTATGAATACATATCTTCTTTTTTTTTCAAAATATTATTAAATTACAGATAGAGTATTTTTCATATTCGTATTCATATATTAATATTACTATTCATCTATTATATATATGTGGATGGTTAGGATATAGGAATAGGCAGGGGCAAAAATTATGCAGTGAATTTTCCATTAAAAGATGGAATGGATGATATGAGTTATAATAGCGTTTTTTGTCCGGTACACACTCAAATTATGTATATGAATTTATTTTTGACACTTCTCAAGATTAATATTGATATAAATCTTCAAACAAATGAATATAGGTAGTTGAACATATCATTAATTGGTATCGTCCAGGAGTTATTGTTTTGCAATGTGGAGCAGATTCACTTGCAGGAGATAGATTAGGATGTTTTAACCTTTCAATGAAAGGTCATGCAGAATGTGTAAAATTTGTTAAAGGGTTTAATTTACCTTTGTTGGTTGTTGGAGGAGGTGGATACACTATTCGTAATGTTGCACGCGCATGGACTTATGAGACAGGTGTATTAATAGGAGAAAATTTACCTGAAGGTAAAAATTTAACGTTTATTATATTTTTTCAACGACTCTGTATATTTATATATTCATTTAAATCTTACATATATTAATTATATTTGATAGAGCTACCTCATAATAATTTTTTTGAGTATTATGGACCAGAATATAAATTGGATGTTCCAGCCAATAACATGGAAAATATGAACACAAAGTCATATCTTGAAAACATGAAGTATGAGTCCCCATGAGAAAAATAATATTTTTTAATGTTAGAAAATTAATTTGTTTATTCCTTATATTATTAGAATAAAAGTATTTGAAAATTTACGAAATTTAAATTTTGCTCCGAGTGTTCCACTACAATGTAAGTAATTAATTTTATATCTATAATTTATTATTTATGTCGAAGAAAATTTTCATTATTATTTATTTTGATTTTTTTATAGATGTTCCACCTAGTATTTATGATACGGATTATGAAGAGGAGGAGGAAGATCCAGATATAAGAATGTCACGTTAGTATATATATATACACGCATACTCACTCATTGGTCTTTTATATATATTTATACTAAATAAATAAATAATATATATATATATATATATATATAGAACATGAAAGAAATTCACGAATTATACCAGAAAATGAATATTCAGATTCAGATGACGAGATTGGAAGAAGAAATGAAAGATGTTATCATCCTAACGGAAATAATCCTTTAATGTGGAATTATTTAAATAGATATTAAAATAATAATAAATTTTGCTTGTGGTAATAATAAGTAGTAAATTTGGCATGCGAGATAAAAAAACAGTATTGATTTTTATTTATTTATTTCTTTGATAGATAATTTTCCCATTTTAATTTCTTCACTCAGACATAATCAAATAAGCTACTATATTAAATAATTAATTAACATTGATCAATTGTAAAGCTCTGAATAAATGATAGCAACAAGATATAAAGTTGTATAAATATTAAGTCTGATTTTTCAAAAAAAATTTTTCTTATTAACTATCAACAACCAAATACTTGTATCGTGTCGAATACTGATTTTAATATTAATATATGATTTACATGGCATGTTTTATTAAACAATTTTCATGCCTCCAAGTAAAAATAATCACGTGCTTTTCTTTAAACAATAAATGAAAAAAAATTTTTTTGGAATTAAATATTTGACCAAATCGAATGAATGATCATGCATTTGTTAGGAAGCTACAGTATAAATCTCGTTTCAATGGAGTGGCTGGACATATAAGAAAATTTCATTTAAAATCCGTTGAAACGAATTACTAATATTAATATAATAATAATCGCGTTTCAATGATAATAATAACACCGAAAAGGTACGTTTTGATTCCGCATATAATAATAAGGCACGGAATTTTGTAACATATTAGTAATACTGAAAAGGTTCTAGTACCAGTATGTTTTTGATTCCGCGTATAATGTACGTAATGTGTAAAATACGTATTTTATTCATTATAAAATGTATAAATTGTCTAACACTTATTTTGATCAAACCCGCCTATATAATTATTGAATAATTGATAAACATTCGTTTTACCTCATAGATATTGACTAACACTTGTTTCGATCAAACCCGTCTATATAATAAAACGTCCATTAAATATATTTTACAAACAGCTTTGTAGATCTCGACTTTAACACTTACTTCGATCAAACTCGCCTATATAATTATTGAATAATCGATAAACATTCGTTTTGCAAACTTCATAGATCTTGACTAACACTTATATATATTATACACACATATATACAATATATACAAAGTCAAGGATAGTGGAGGTTATTGCAAACACATATTTGTTCCAACTTTTCTTTTATCTTGGACTACTTGCACTTCAAAATATATGGTTTTGTGCTTGTTACCCCCTTTCTTTTTTTTTCAATTATCATTATCATAGAATATTTAAATATAATATTGTTGTTGTCATTCTTGAGCTCACTGAATAATGTCATTCATTATCTAGTAGTATGTCTTCACAAGAAAAGTCTTCTAAGCAAGCACAAGCATAACTATCATAATCATTATGTTTAACCTAATTAAATCTTAATACATGTATGAATTTTTAGAAACAGTTTTACACAAGTTACTTATACATTGGATCATCCCAGAACTTTTGCTATAATATATATATATTCTCATTGGAATGGAATTTTAAATCAATTTCAAAATTTTATTTATTTATATAAAATATTTATATTTCAGAATATTCTAGAATCTAAGAATATATTTTAAAAAAGAATTTAGTATATAATTATAATTATAATTAATTTGATAAAAAGAGATAATGAAATTTTTACCTGTTTAGGATCCATGAATGCTAACCAATCTGAAGTAGCAGTTGGTAACAATCCCATAGATGAACATTTATATAATCCAAGAGACATTATAAGAAATTGAAAAAACACATACAGTAATTTTGGCCATATTAAATAAGGTTTGGTTTTTGATGATTCATATCTTTCAAATACTAGATAATAATAAGATTTAATAAGTTATTAACAATCCCTAAGGATTTTTTAATAAAAACAATTAACTTACCACTATCAATGTTCATTAATGCTTTTATTGGTTGAACAAGTAACATTCCTGTAATCATAACACTAAATATCTGTACTCCATTTCCACTCATCCATAACATAAATACATTCATTGGTATATTTTTTCCTGGTGATAAAGCTGCATCCCAGGCTTTCTAAATAATATAAATATAAATATATTATTAAACAATAGTATTTATTAAGTATAAGTTATTAACAATAACAATTATCAATATAAATAATAACTTTTATTTTAAGTTGTTCTTGATCTTTTTCTGTTGAAACGGCTTGATCATCTTTTTTATTTTTCTATATATATATATATACACACATACATACATATACATATGCCATTAATTTTAAATATACATGTATATATGTATATTTATGTATATATAAAGCTCACACAGTACCAAATTTCCTTTAAAGCCAGTTGAAATGGAACTTGAAGGTACAAAACCTGGTGGTGGTGGTGGATCAACCACCAACACTTGTCCTCTAACTTCATGTCGTCTAAATGTCAATTTAAACCAAGTTTATTAAATTAATAATAAATATTATGTAGTGTATAAGTTTTACCTTGCTTGATCAGAAAGATTTGTAAAATCTATTCTCCATTTATTATTATTACTACTAGTCATTTTTAAAGGTAGAATATATATGTAGTACAAGTTTTAAAATTTTTTTAGTTGTCCCCCAACAGAAATTTCAGCCAATCAATTTTCTGACTGTTGATTTGAACTGAACGATGTTGATATTTTAAAGCTCTTTGTCAGACAACTGGATTAGAAGATCTGAAGATGGTATTATTTAGGAAAAAAATTCTGACTTCTATGCATAGTAAGTAAAGCATTTCTCCAAAAATATTTAAAGTTCTTTTGTATTAAGTTACTTTAATTTATTAATATAATAATTTTGGAATTGAACAACCATGGAATGCCTGGATTCTATGAAATACAATATTGATCAAAAATTATGATTCATAAAAAAAAAATTTAATAATTGATTTATATTCATATTCATACACATTAAATAATATTAAAATATCACTTCTTGTAGTCTTGCATATACCAATCAATATTAATGTGATTTAATTTAATTTTAACCAGATTTGGTTAGAAATAATCTAACCTTAAATAATAAATTACAAATCAGGTATTATTTTAATGCTAACCAATTTCTATTAAAATATCCTTTTTTTGTAAATACAAACAAAATGACAATTAATGCAAAAATTAATGATTTAGAAGATTTAGACTTTTTAGATTTTCTTTCATTTATTTTTCTTAATGCTTCAGGTGCACCTTCCCAAGATTGTCTGCCAATTAATCGATACTAATTATTTACAAATACATTATCATTATCATCATTATTAAATG
This sequence comes from Entrophospora candida, assembly GCA_910592215.1. NCBI lineage: Eukaryota > Fungi > Glomeromycota > Glomeromycetes > Entrophosporales > Entrophosporaceae > Entrophospora > Entrophospora candida. The sequence continues at coordinate 10,441 of CAJVPN010001685.1, forward strand.
CGGATGAATATATATTGATCACAAAAAAAAAGTATCTTTTACCTGAATAGGACTTGGTAAACCAAACCAAACATTAAATAGAGTTCCCAGTCCATATTTCTTTAAAATTGATAGTGAGTAGGGATAGAAATTTAATCGTTTTGCCAAATCATCAATGTAAGGCATCATTTCTGACTGGATAGTATGCCTGGAAGATGAATAATATTTTTTACGGATTTCATCATGATATTTTCCAATAGATTTATTCATTTCTTCAACTGATGGTAAAGGTGCAGCATAGCCCTTTATCATACTTGTGACCCATCTTGATTGTGCTTCACTAATTGGCATGACTGCACCAATTTGTTGAATTAAGCCTATAAATGCTATATTAGGATAATTAGGTGGAAATATGAATTTGTACATCCAAGACAAATTTTCTCTGTACTCTTCTTCAAATTGACTGGAAATCTTTTCACCACCATTGATGATTTCTTTATCCAAAAATGGATAATCAATTAAATATCCAGTGGCATAAATTATAGCATCTATATTTTCAACAACAGTGCCATCAACAAATCTAACTGATCTGCTTTCTCCAGGTAACAATTCTTCTATATTTGGTTTTACTTTGATTGTTCCAGTTACCATACGTTCATAAAAGTCAGATTTCACAGATGGATGGGCTTGTGATGGTTGAGTTTTAGGCCGAAATTCTGGTGGTGGTGCTCCTATTGTCATTTTTATAATTGTTTTGGTCACAAAATCTGATAAAAAACTTGGTATAATAGTTGAGTTGAACCTTGTTTTTAAATGATCAATTGGAGTTCCACTCATAACTAAACGAGGTATAATCCATGGCAGTTTTCCTCTGCGTGAAATTAGATAAACTTGAGATGCAACATGTGACAATTCAACACTTATATCCATCCCACTATAAAATATTTTAAGGTTGTTAATATTAATTGACAAATTGAATTTTTCTAAAAAATATTTTTTACCTGTTACCAACTCCTACAACAATTACACGTTTATCTTCAAATGGACTTGGTCTAAAATAATAAAATTTATTGTAAAAGAGAAATTTCACTGCTAAATAATAACTGATGAAAGCAACAAGAATAATACCTTCTATAGAAATGAGAATGTAATTGCTGGCCAGCAAATATGTCCATTCCTTTATATTTAGGCAATTTATATTTATGATGATGACCTGTACAAACCATGACATAATCAAATATTTCTTCTTTTTCAACTCCTTCACTTTTTGCAATATATTTAATATTCCATTTTTTATCAGGAAGAAGTGAAACATTTAAAACTGATGTATCAAATTTAATATATTTATGAAGTTTGAAATGTTCTGCATACATTTCATAATATCTAAAAATATAAATAATAATGCACATAATTTCTTAATCAGAACTTACTACTATTACTATGTAATGAAAATATCTTTTAAATTTACTTTGCCACCATTGAATTTGGTAAATAAGTAGGCCAATCATAAGGAATTGGAAAATCTGAATACGACATCTAGATATTAAAATTGTTTGCTGTTATTATTATTCTTATTTTTTGTATTAATAATTATTTAAGATTGATTTAAAATCTTTTTACATACAATTTCTTTGCATGTGTTAATTATTACACTTTTATAAACAGAAGAATGTGGATCTTCATCACCATTTATTTCGACATATTTCCATAGACCACCAATATGTGGATTTTTTTCAAAACATATCACATCTAATTTATCATCTAAACATTGTTTTATAGCCGTCAAACCAGAAGGGCCTATTAAAAGTTTGAGAGTGAGTGTATAATGGAATATGTATAATAACATATATTCAAATTTTCTAATTACCGGCGCCAATTACAGCGATTTTAAAATTTGATGGCATTTTATTATCTCAAATTTTCTACTATATATATTTAAAAAGTTTTTAATAATCGTTTGGAACACATGTGTAACTCTGATTATTTTATTTCAAAATGTTAATACGGTGCAGATCATCTATAAGCATTAATTGCTTATAGTAACAATTGGTTAACTATATAAAACAAAAAAAAATTATATCATTTTAAAAAATTTAACCGATAAGTTTTATTGTTCATGACTCAAGCTTCAAAACT
>CAJVPN010001686.1:0-12551 GCA_910592215.1 Entrophospora candida
CAATTATTTGACAAAGCAGCTTTAAAATATGAAGATCTTGCTTTTAGAATAATAGAATGAGCTTTAAAAGTTTTAACTTCCTGACCCACTCCAACTTTAATTTCTAGATCATAATAATCTGATTCATTCAACAAGATTGTTAAATCTTTTACAAGTTTATTAGTATGATTTAATGGTAAAGCATCATTGTTTGAATTAATAAGATTTCATTTTTTTTTATTTTTTTTTTATGACACTTTATTTAGTAACACAATTATCCTTTTAAGGGTAACCCGAATTTTAAACGAGAATTGAATCCTTTCTACAAGTGTATTAGTATACATTTACAATGATCTAAAATTTTAAATGCAATTTGTCTACGATTTTATGTGATGCAAAATTTTAAAAAGTCGTTGTAACGCGAATATTATAATTCGTTGGAACAAGGTTTGACTATAAACAAAATTTATGCCTTTAGTAACAAAGTTTACAATGCATTGATTTATTAATCTCATCATATCCCAACCTAAAGATTGGATTCTGTCAGAAATTATTTACTCGATTAATCAAAGAGAAATTTATTTTAATTATTAAAAAGATCAAATTTTTTTTTACAATACTTGGTTTCGAGTTTGTGTGTTTGTTAGTAATATTATCATCAACAACACTGTATAACTTCTCACTGGGAACTGATGTTGCTGGAATCCTTCAATTATTTCTGAAAGAATTGGAAAATCTCTTTTATGCTCATTCCACCATTTGAATACATTAATATTTTCGTCAGGAACTGTTGTTATTGTATCATCTAAACATTTATCAATTTCATCCAAATTTTTATTAATGTTTGAATTGTTGCATTAAAAAGTGATCCTTGATGTAATGAGTCAAATTCATCATTAAAATATTTTGTGCATCTTGAACTTCTGATGATGTCCAAGGAATGCTCCTTTTTTTACTTCCCCTCGTAAATAATTTATTTTTTTAGTATGTGTTTGAGAACTAACAGCATTTAAAGATGATGAGATTTGATGTTGTTGTTTCTAGACTAGAATAGGACTACAAATATATATTAATTTTGATCTGATAAAAGGAAAAAATTTCGATTAATCAGTCAGTCAAAAAATAGATTTTTGACTAATATGAATCGATTAATCGAAAAAAATTTTCGAGTCCAATCTCTATATCAACCATAGAAATGTGTTTGTATTTGAAATTTGTCATAAGGATCCGAGATACGGGCCGTGGACAATAGAAACGGATTATGTTGTGAAAAAAGAAATATCACTTCTATATGTAACTCCTCATGTAGCTTAGAAATTATACCACTTTGCTTAATAAAATTTTGTGCCATTGTGTATACTATCCTGATTCCGTTTCATTGTCTTCGTTAATTTCGTCAACCACCTCCATCTTTTCCACATCATCTCCTTCATCAGTATTGTAATAGGTGCCGGGGATATACAAGAGAGAGAATAAGTGTCTACATTTCTGAAATGGAACATGTCTGATTTTCTTTTCCATAATATATGCTTGCCAATTTTTCAAGTGGTGATGAACTTCGATGCTGGAATACTAATTTGCCTTGATATCTTTTAACCTCATGCCTCAAAAATTACTCAACAATAAGATTGGCATTACTGACGTTTGTTTCCATGAACCGACCACGTTTTCGGGTTGTGAAGCACGCCCATGCCTCTTCTATCAATGATGAAAGTAGTTGATCGAGTAATCTTGAATTTCATTATTATACAATGTACAAAAAATTTAGAATCCCAATAAATTCTATGAAACATACAAGTTCCGAGATACCTTTTAAAACATTAATTGACTTTATATTATCTCAAACCTTTTCGATTCACTCATATGGGTGGATTTGACGTATTTCAATAAGTAAATTAGGTGATGGTGATATCCCGTCAAAAAAAAGAAAGATTTCCTTGCTGTTAGAGTTAAATTGATTTTTGAATCATTTAATAAGTATTAATTTCTAAAAAAGACTTTGATAAAAATATTTATTTTTATTAAATAAAGTAGTAAAGTAATAAAATATATATTAATTCATATTAAATTCATTTTTTATATTTGAAATAATTTTTACAATATAAAAATACATTCTATAATTTTTTTGTGTCTTTGTTTACTATAGAAATAGAGATGAAGTTTTACTTAGTTTTTGTTCACAGAATTATTATAAATGGGTATATACGGGGGGTTCTCTAGCAAAAACCGGTTCTGAGGTTCTCTGACCAAATTTAAAAGTACAGTAACTAGCTACATATATAAAAAACATGTGTTAGAAAATAGACCGGGTCATTGAGACCAACGAGTTTTGGTGCCATTAATAAATCATTAATACTAAATATGGTTAAAATGTTACTATTACATTAATAGATTCAATGGACCAGTACCATGGCCAGCAGCCCTAGTGTAACGTATTTTGCAGAGATCGTCGCTCAAAACATTTGTTGGATTAATAAATAATTAATAATACCCCTATATATATTACGTGTAACATTTTGATAAAAATGACATAAATATACGGAAAAACTTTCATGTCGCATGATTTTGATGTTTTATACTTTGATATAATAATAATATACTATCATGTCTCGCAAAAACAAATCTAAAAATAATAGACGTACAACTCGTGGAAAATTCACCATGAATCCTAAGCCACATTTACAATATCAAAATCGGGATAAACATATCATTAATGAGAATCATATTATTATAATAAATGGGAACATACAAGATACAAGGCGGTATTTGGTTACCGAGAGACACGTATATATTTATAGACAACTGTTTTATACCTGCGTCTAAGAAAGATCCCGTAGAATATATTTATGCACTTCCCTCAAAATTTCACAGAGAAGTTATCGCCAGAGAATACATTGGAGGCGAGCATTATCTTGTATACTCGAATGAGAGAATCAAGGCCATGTGAAAATTAGAGACTCATCTTACGCATCAAAAATGATGTGACTTCCTTCGTTTATGGACATGCAAAAAAGATAGTGATATGAACGAGTATAGCATCAAGAAATTCTTCTCGAAGAAATGGATATTGATATGGAATTAGATAATTACTTTTGATCAAATGATAGATTTTATTATTTTTATGATTCAGCAAAGATTATAAACATTTAGATAAAAGATAATACATAAGTAATGAAATCTTGAAAAAAAGGCGAGTTTCGATTATGGAACAGGTGTTACTTTATTATAATTTGTGAATGATATTTTTCTCAGGAACGACTTGTACAAATAAAGAATAAAAAATAACAAAGTTTAATTTGACATATTCGTAGCGGGAGATGACGGTTTACCAAAAGCATGACCTTTATTAATTAAAGCTATACATCTTAACAAACGTTTATTATATGTTCAAATTTGGTTTTCTTATCAACGGCATTATTATTATCCTTAGGCTCGAGAATAACGGTGATAGAGTAACTATTCTCTCCAACTAATACTGTGATGGTGCTATTTTGATTCTTTTTTACACAACATTCTCTGAGGAATGGCAAAAATGATGTCACTAGTGCATAAAACTGAAAAAAACTGCCGGAGGAAGGTGGAATAAGCGAAGTGATGAAACGTACCGCTCAATATTGTATCTAGATAATAAAATATTAATATGTCAGAAATTATTTTTTTCTTACAAAAAGTTTTGTCGTTATAAGGGAAATCGAAAAGACTTAAATAGAAAAGGATCATATTATGAAAATGATGTTTTGAGAAACATATCTATCTAATTTCAAGTATTTACTATTTTTTTTTGAAATTTTGAAAAACAATATTTATGCAAGGTGGATATAATTTCTAACCCAAAAATTTTCTACATCAAGAGTTACATATAGAAATGGCGTTAATTCAAAAATTGTTTTTTTCACGTTTGTCTTTTTTTATTGTCCAGATTCCCACGTGTAAAACCTGGTCTTTTTATGGCGACATATGAAAAATATATTAATATATTCACAATAATATATCCCTCAATTTCAAGTTATTCTTTGTTCATCAATAGTATTCATGTTTTGTGCGAATGATTAATTTTGGGAACCAATCAACAAAAAATTTTCCCGAATGAACCAGCCGGTATCTATATTAATATTAATATAGTCTAAAATGGGAATGTTTATAGTAATACTAACAAATCAGGATGACTTTAAAAACTTAAAAATTGACACAAAATGACCATTTTTGCCTTTTTTAGAAAGATCGCTGGGTATTTTTGTTTTGTTAATCCGTACACCAGTTCACTTATAACTGCGTAGTTAATCGAACACCTATGTTCCTCAAGCGAATTTTTCTGCATGATATAAATAATTAAGACATTGATTACAGATAGATGAATAAAAGGTTTTAATTATTTTTATTATAATTTTGATATAGAAAAATAAAATAAACGTGAACTTTGTATGTGAGAAATCAGCTAAATTCAAAGTTCGTCTCGAAAAGAGAATACCATTCCTATTCTTTGGACTCGCGATTTATTAAATAATATTGTTATATTACTATCACAAGTTCTGCTATTGTTGCTACGCACGACTATGGGAAATTCACCATTTACAATATCAAAATCGGGACAAGTATAATCATATCATTGACGAGAATCATATTTATGACTTTCTTAGAATTTCACAAAGAAGTTATATACGTTGAAGGTGGGCACTATATTATATACTTGAAAAAGAAAATCATGGCCGTAAAGAAAATGAGATATTCTCATCTCACGTATCAAAAAATAATGCAACGTCTTTCGTTTATGGACATTCAACTATATTCAAAGAAGACAACGATATGAATGAGTGTAGTATCAAGAAGTACCTTCAAAGAAATGGATATTGCTATGGAATTAGATAATAACATTTGATCAAACGATAAACTTTATTATTTTTATGACTTAGCTAACATACATAATAGATGAATGAAAAATAAAAAATGCATATTGCAGTTACATCGTGTGAATAAACATAAAAGAATTCGTTCTTATAAAAGATTTAATAAAAAAAATTGAAAAAGGTTCTACTATCGCGAGTTTCGATTATGGAACAGGTGTTGGTTTATGTAGTAGTCTTGACAATGCCAATGACATTCCTCTCTTTGACGACTTGAGTACAAATAAAGAATAAAAATATAACAGAATTTAATTTGAAATACTCGTATTAGGAAAAATGAAGTACATGGGTAAAAAAATGAATTTAAACATTTTGTTAAGATGGCAGTTTTATCAAAAGTTAGACGTTTATTAACTATTACTAACAAACATTCAATATATGTTTAATCTAAGTCGAATTTGGTTTTATTACCAATTGTACGAGTTTTATCTTTGGGATCGACAGAGTAGGAGTCATCACCGACCAATTTTTTAATGATGCCCTTTTTCTTAACATCGGGTTCGGAAGGTTGTATGTATTCGATATTATCTGATTAATGGAGAAATGATAATATTAGTGCGTGCAACCGAAAAAAACTGGTATGGAAGGCGAAATGATGAAACGTACCTCCAACTTTGTATTTTTGCATTTTTTTTTTTTTTTTTTTTTTTTTTTTTTAGTGATATGCCAGTTTTTTTTTTTTGAATAGAGTACAAAAAGTTTTGTCGTTTCAAGCGAAATTGAAAAGACTTAAATACTGTCTAAAATAGTCCTAGTTCCCAGATGAAAAAACTCCATTATTGACATCACATGTGAGTCTAGACAATAAAAAAGGAAAATGATGTTTTGAAAGTTTCAAGAATAATATTTATGCAAAGTGGACATAATTTCTAAGCCAAGAATGTTCTACACAAAGAGTTACATATAGGAATGGCGTTAGTTCAAATTTGGTTTTTTCACGTTATGGTCTTTTTCTATTGTCCAGACCCCATGTGTGAAACCTAGTCTTGTCACGGCGACATATGAAAAATATTCTTTGTTGCATGTTCCCCAATAGCATTCATATTCTATGCGATGCGATTGATTGTGAGAATTAACGATCAACAAAATATTTTTTTCGGATGAACCGGTATCTATATTAATATAGTCTAAGTTGGCGTGTTTATTGTAATACTGATAATGCTAACGGGTTTATTTCCATGTTTTAAACAAAATGAAAAAATGAAAACTTTTTAGGAAGACTTATTGGGTATTTTTACTCGTATATCAATGGATGAGGTTGATAATTAAGTAATTGATTGCAAATGAGTTTTAATTATTTTTATCATTTGATACATAAAAATAACGTAGAAAAGTAGAGTGAACGCGAGCTCGCATGGAGAAATCAGTCAGATCCAAAGTTTGCCTCAAAAGAGTATTCTTTGGGTTCGTGATTATCATTCATTTCTGTTAGTGAAAATAACATTATTATTTATTATATTACTATCATCATTTTTGCTATTGTTGCTACTACCAACAATTGATTTATCTCTTCTTTTTCTCTAGTTCTGGCAGACGATAAAAAATGACTAACATATTAGAACTAAGACCTATCTCTTCAGATAATACATTATATATTAGTAGGGAAATGCTTCTCTTTTCTTCTTTAATTAAGAGGGTTGTAAATTGCACTCAAAGAGTTTCGATTTCATCAGGGTATTCTGAATACTGCCTTACAGATACACTACTTGTAGAGGAATATCGATTTGATCCTGCTAATGAAGAATGGTAAGATTATACATTTCACTTATATCCAGGATGATGGTTTACAAAAGAAACATACCTTGAGATATCATATCCTTATTCCATTCCCATACAACACATTAGCCGGATCATCAAACGATGAATGAATGTCCTTGGGATATTAGATCCGATGGGAATAAGTTAGTATAATACTATATAGAAAAAATAACTCAATTAACTTGCGTAATCAATAACCTCTTTTATGCCTTCACTCCGATAAAACGTGAAGTAATGTTTACATGTTCCAAAGAATACATTAACCTCTTTATTCGAATAATAGAAAATCAATCGCGGATTAAGAACAGAAATCGGTTATATTATTATAGTCAAAAATGTGTTTTTTCTATGGACGATCTCAGAAATTTTGACGTGCATCAATTAAGCGTCTTTTATATGGGCGATCGGTAACGCCATTAATCAAAGCAAGTCACGGTGGTGTTGTTGCTCTATAACTCGTACGTCCTCCCATCAGCTCATCTTTGTTCATGCCCAGAAAAGGATGACGGGATAATCATCGACCGGTTATTGCGAATCATTCAGGAGACGAACCTTCACTTTCAGATCCCATATCAGTATTAACCCATGGATGAACATGATCGCCATTTATTTCAACATTTGACTAACGATTTTTGGTAACATTTCACAATGTTTCAGATCTAGGTATTCAGGTTAAAGTACGAACACGCGATTTTATATCCGTAATGAGATCACACGCACCAATATCTAGATGGCTGGATTTGAACACGAACATGCAATATTGCAGGTAGCTATATCGATGGTTGAATGACATTTAAATGTTCCAGTATACTGCTTTATCTCTCTGATAACAATGTCAGTATTATATTTGCAATTCGTGAAATCAAGGTGACAGAAATTGATATAGGAATGGAGAATATCACGTATTGTCTCATCGTTGAGGTTATAGAATCCGCCAAGTTCAAGATATTGTAGACTATGACACGAGTGTGCTATCTCTTTAATAGATGCAACACTAGTGCCCTGCAGCATTTAAGTTTCAACATTTTGGATTTCGACATAAATGTGTGAAATTACAAATAGTTGTATCGGTAAGTTTTTTACTTCTGTCAATATCTAATGATTGCAGATTGAGATTCAAATGTGTAGGTGCACGTATAGAGTTATTGGTGATACATTGAAAATAACCACAACCGTGCAATTTTGAAGATAGATTCATCGACGATACACCTAGATATTCAGATATTGTAGTCTATGACACAATTTTGCAATCTTGCGGAAGATTTGTTAATGAGCTTACAATGGGCGATGTGCAGACACTCTAACCTATGACACGACTGTTCAATCACACGGATGGACATATCGATTATTCTTCCATTTCAACGGATATTGAGATATTTCAGGTTAGGGTATGGATGAGCAATATTAATAAGTGCTGTATTGCTAAGTTTTCTAACTATTCTGAGATCTAGATGAACATTGTTCAGACATACGTGTATAATTTCTCATAATTTTTTTATTTTTAAGTCTGTAGCAGCTCATAATTTCAAGATGCCTTAGTTTGGAAATATGTATAATGAATTTAATCAAGATTCCATAACCAAATTCCTCACGAGCATAACGCAATACATACACTAAAAAGGATGAATATTTCAAAAAACTCCTCTGTCACGATAAAGTTTAGATCCTAATCTTTAAAAGGTAGGATAGAAAGCGACTTTTATTCTTTCAAATATCACGTGTAAAAATTGATGGTTTAAGAGACCTGCGCCATGCAACTATATAATAATAATTAAATATTATCCATCAATCTGGATTAGGTCAAAGGGTGATGAGTCGGACGACATTTCACAGTCACTGATTTTAATATATGATCGACATGACACAACGGATTTGACTAATGAATTGAAAATAAACTCAATTTTTGTAAAAACAATCACGCATCTTTGACCTTTAAAACGCAAGCTTTATGCGTCTGTAGCTCTTCCGGTTATGAGTAATGGCCTCTCAAAGAAACCTATGATTTTTGGCTTCAAAAGCTTAATTCTTTTCGGAAATCAGCCCTATTAAGATCGTTTTAGCTACATCGAGAACTTTCAGAAAACATATGGTTTGTATGGGTTTCTTGGAGAAGGAAGAAATTAAAAGCAAAAAACGGTTTATAAGTTATTTATTATTATAAGAACTTTTTAATAATTTTTTCTTCGCATTATTGTTTTCTAACTTTTGTTATATTAATAATGATGAGACAGTGTATGAAAACACAATATTTTAATTGGAGTTTCTTCTACTCAAAAGGTTAGAAAGAAAAAATACTTTTAATATATTGATTAATATTCTTAATTTATTATCAATTTAATAAATTAATAATCAATTTTTATTATTATTATTATATATAGGTGATAATAATCTTTAAATTTAAAGCTTCGTTTATTTATTTTTATTGTGAAGAATTTTTAAGATAGTATGAATTAATGACAAAAAATGAGAAAAACACAACAATCTCAAAATTGAATGAACAGATAATAAAAAAGAAAACTATTAAATATGAAAATTGTATTAAATGAATTTAATGAATATATTCAATATTATTTTTTTTTGTCGATATTTAATTGATTATTTGTTTGCATGTTAAAAAGTAACTATATAGATATGAAAAAATTGTTCCAAATGATTATATGGCTGAACAATGTACCACCAAATAAAAGAAGTTTGTGATCTCACTGAGTTCTACGTTAACGTTATAATTTATTTCTACATATTATTATACCAGTAATCTTTAACTTTACTGGATGTTCATGAATCATGTAATAGATCTTTAGATAATATTTCTGTATATAATAAAAATTTTATTAACAAATGAAAACGAAATTGAATTTATATCAGTTTGTAGTTTCTGTCCTTATAATTTTTCCCGATATAAAAATTAAATGAAAAAAAAATTTTTTTTTTCATTAATCATTAAAATTAATAATACTTGGCCAAATTTAATGAATGATCTTACTACTCATCAGAAAGCTAAAGATACACTATTCAACATAATAAAAAATTGCATATTGTTGTTTGTTGTTATGAAAATTTTAATGTTTATTGATAATTTAAAATATCAGCCAATTTACACTTATAATTGATAAATTAATATTTGCTGTTAATATTTTAATTTTTGGAATAAATTGACGATCTTGTATTCATTAGAAAGTTGAAGTTCCATCATCCGTCATACTAAAAAACCATATATTGTTATTATGTAGACTTTAAAGATCGTTAACAATTTAAAACATCAACTGCTCGTGTTAAAATACTTTGATTTTTTTAAATTTTGATTAATTAATAAAATACTGAACTGATTGAAATGAAAATACCACTATTAGGATGACCTTCTGCTCTGATTTATGCTTATATGTGTTGGATGAATTATTTTTTTACTTCAGATCTGACTCATATAATAAAAAAAACAATATTAAATATATTCATTTATTAATGTAGTGAGAGTCCTTTTAGCCTATTAAATTATTACTATTACCTTTAGTTTTCTTAGACGTAAATATATCCATCCATAAGGCTGTTTTTATGGTGGTAGTATAGTTAATCCAAAATTCACTATTCTAGTTGAATTAAAAGATATATATGCATTGTCTTTTATGAGTAAAAAATATAAAATGAATTTTTCTATTGATAAAAGAACTCTTCCAATAATTTAGCATAAGCTATTCTGATCTTAGAAACAAAACTTATTAGTAAAGAATTATATTATTTACTAAGAAATTATACATTTGAGATGTGGGATCATAGAAGTTGACCTTGTTTCCATTGTCTACGCCTCACCAACCCAATGTTGTAATAATATTTCTAAAAATCAAATTATGGTTTCTTGTTTATGTTTTATTAAGTAATTCTTTGCCTTTTTTTAGTAAATCATAGTTATAATTTTGCAAGAAGATAATATAACTCAAAGAATACATATAACGTTTCTGGTGAGTATAACTAGTGACAAATGAAAAAGTTCTTCGTAAAAATTGACATGTTGCACAAATTTCTACATAGCTACATGTCGATCGCGTGAAATGTCGTCTGATTGTGGTTCATATTAATATCAGTGTTTGTCGCCAAAACCGTTTTGAAGAAGCGAAAGTCAAAACTAGTTTCGACTTATGACGAATCCTTTTTACTTTACACAGTTACAAAACTCTCAAGCTTTGGAAACTGACATTAATCCATGTTCAAATCATTCCGAAATAATACAATCCGTTCAGAACCTTAATAGCATATATTTGGTTTCTAATTTTTCAATAACAACCTTCAATTTATTGGGCAATTAAATCACAACCTTTATAAATTCATAATCTATACAACTGAATTACCATTTGAAGATGGGATGTAATTGTTTTATGATTTTTAATTTGAATGATTTAAAATGAAATAAAATCGAATTTCTAATTTAAAAACCAATCAAATGCACTGTAAACTAGTTAGATTGCTCGTGCAATAAAAAGATTGGTTTTAATTTGTATCATTGTCCAGATAATGAGAACACCATCAAAGGTGTTTGAGGGTAGCTAATTTACAACAAAACAGAATGGAAGATGTTAATGTTAAGTCATTGTCTGGAATTTCAAATTGGTTTGCTTGGAGATGGCCGAAAGACGGAAATATATTCAAATATGATATTGGCCGATGGGTCTGATTCATTTCATTGACAGTTCATTTCGTCGACAGTTCATACGATTTTAGCATAACATACACATTGATTATAATTATTAATATAGGTTGTTTAGTTATTAATCCTGATTGAATCTAGGAATCATGTTTTCAGAAGCATCAGGAAATTTAGATGAAAAGAAAAATTGGACGAAATTCATGCATCTTGAAAAGAATATCATCAGAAGAATAAATATTTCCTGAATTTTCAAACGAAATCTCAATACTATTCATCAGCGTATTTTCAACTTGTCTGATTCACAATATTAAAAAGAATAATTATCATCGATTATTATAATCACCAAAATAGCCAGCGACAATACCACTATCATCACATCTAAACTAACTGTCAGTGAAGTGTTTGTCAATGAAATGATTGTCGACGAAATGAACTGTTGACGAAATGAACTGTCGACGAAGTGATCGTCGACGAAGTGAACTGTCGACGAAATGAACTGTCGACGAAATGAACTGTCGACGAAGTGATTGTCAATGAAGTAAACGCAATTGCAAATTCCAGTCTGTATAAACTTATTTACTTACAACCTTACATATTTATATGCAGAGTATGTTTTATATTTTTTCTGATAATAGATCAGATGTTAATTGATGAACTAATAATGCTTAATTCACTCTGCAAATGAAATTTGTTTTAATTTTAGTTCGATAACATTTAAACTTTATTATTATAAAGGCTGGGCTTTGAAAAAAATCAGTAACATGGTCAAAAAGTGATGTAAACCATATGATCTGTACAAATTACAAGTTTATAAGTTTCTTTTTAGTTGGAGAAGTTGACAAAAATGAAATTGACAAACAAAATTCCAAACCATTTGTGGATGGATAACTACTTATGATGCAAAATAGAAATGGCAAATAACATTATCAGAAGTCAGTAAGGGCATTCAAAGTTGTTCTGTTCTTGTTTCCTGTTCCTTGATGTACAATACTTATTAGGTAATGGAAATCAGAACAAGTTTGAGCAGAAAATTTCCTATAGTGCGAGTAGGGTTGTTAATGGAACATAATGGGTTGGGTTGGGTTCATATCATTGTGGAGCAAGGGTTAACCCAACCCAACCCGGGTTAAATGTACTGGGTTAATACTCCATGGGTTGCTCCATGGAGTAATAATTATAATTATAATTCTCATTTATACCAATTATAATAATTTTAAAACTTGCATAATAATATCAAATATAATTATATATTTTGGTTCCAAATTTAATTTCCTTTT
>CAJVPN010001687.1:0-12546 GCA_910592215.1 Entrophospora candida
TGGTCTTGGAGGAAAAGGTACAAATTTTTTATTAAGTATAAGATCCTTAATTCCTTCAACGTTTTCTTTTAATTTTTTTGGTGCCAAATCTATGGGTAATGGTCCACCAGTCAAGAAATGAAACAATTCAATATCATTTCCTTTTAAGTAAAGATCCATGCCGTATTGTTCTTTGGCCTCCTTTAACAAATAAATGAATACAGGTAATGGAATACTCGAAGCCCATGGGCTCTTAAAATAATTTCGTGTAGTTTTGGACGTGTTATTTGCATTACTATTATTGTTATTGATGCCATTACTGATGGTTAATTCCATCAGAGCATTATCTGTTTTCCCAAACTGTAAATGCAACCTTTGTGCAAAATATCTAGGTAAAATCACTTTTTCTTCTGTGATTAGAAAAACGACCAATTCCATTGAGATAAAATTTTCTCCAAATCGGATTGCATGAAATAAGGCATTTGCTTTTCCGTAATTTTGAATTACCCACTTTGCACGAATTCTTGATTTGCTTGACATTCCATACCATTTTTTATTGAGTAAAATTAGGGAAAGAGGTCTAGGAGCGAATATGAAAATTTTTTCTTTTATTTCTTCAGGCAGAAAATTCATATTTTTTTATTTTCGTTTTTTTTTTTTTTTTTTTGAAGCATCATTGTGTGCTTGAATCCTTCCTTTATTTATAGACACGACGAACCATAAAAATATTCCGCATCGTGCAACAGAAAAATATTATCACATTACTTGATTATTTATTTAGTATGTGAATCCAGATTAGAAACCATTTTTATTTTTTACAATTGTATATTTTGTCTAGAATGACAATAGTAAGAATCCGGAAGAGCAAGGCAATGATCTAATTTTGACTATAATGCTGTCAATCTTGATTTTAAATAAATTGCCGTGTAATATTTTGTCCACGCCCCATATTTCTAAATATGCGCAATAGTTGTTACGTACGCTTAAAATGAGACATCATCTTGCATATTTCTACTAGCAATTCTTCTAATTCACCTGACTGATGCATATTTAATACAATATCACAATCACCAACAAATTCACCTTTTACATAAACTTGAGGGATAGTTGGCCAATTTCTGGTATATTAATTTATAAACAATCCAAAATGAATAAAATTGTCCTAAAAAGAATCAATAAAATAAATTCCTGTTTCTATTCAGTGATTATTAAGCAAATAATTACATACGAATATTCTTTGATTCCATTTCTTAATTCCACATCTTCTAACACATTTAAAGCCTTGATCTTGGTGCCTGCCATACCAGTTTGAGTGCGTGCTAATCAAATATGTAATATAGTTCCCATATTTGGTTAGAACTCCACGCTACGCACTCAGAATTCCGATACGTTGGTGCTATCAATTCTTAATAAATAATATAAAATAAATATACAAATAAAATATACATACAAATAAAATAAATCTCCATCCACACATGCGTGCTAAAATGCATAAACTTTAATGATAAGATGTGGGGAAATTCTTAAAAGGTTTACCTGGGGTTCACTAGGTGTGCCTTTCATAAACAGCACAACATCATTCTATGAAAGAAACCACCTGATTAATCTTGGCTTTGCTTTAAAAATAAAAATAAAGATTTTCAAACTATCTGATAAGTGTCTGGATGATAAAAAAAAATAAATCTTTGATTTGTTGTTAATGTAAATAATATTCTTGATGAATATTTTATTGGGTCAAAGTATGTTATCTAAAATATTAAAATATAAATTACTTGGTCAATTAATTAACAATTATTGTTTAATTAAAATATAGTTACTTAATTAATCATTAAACAACCAATCAATATTAATTATTTACTCTACTCTAATCCTATATTAATATTAAAACATACGAATTCTTTAAGCTGAAACATTAAAATTTTTTTTTCACAATCATTTGTGTTTGTATGACACGCAATGTTTTGGTGGCGTGTGACGTAGTTAAACTTGTGATTCAAAAAAAAATTTCTCGATTATTTATTTTGGGAAATTCATTTTAAAAAAAAACAAAGATCAAATAAACGTAAATAAAAACAAATACATAGTAATAGATAGATATCCGTTTTCTTCCTTATAAGATAAATTATTGTCTGGAGAATCCCATAAGAGATTAAGATTAATACAGTCATAATAATAATCTTATTTACACTATTGGAATGATTTCTATTTTTATCACTTCAAATATTATTCTTGCTATGAGACAACAATATTAAATATCTTTTTCTTCATATTCAAAACATTTTGTTGCTAACCCATCATGACTTCATTTTGAAAAATTTTTTTATCTAATAGTTACGATTTGCAAATTTTTTTAATTTACGACGGCAATAATATAAAATCCTTTGTAAATTAAGAAACATCCGAATTAATTAAAATAACGAAAATCTAATCAGCATTTACTCTCATTCTTTTTCATTTTTGTCATTCATCGTTTTTTTTTAAAAGATCTATTTTTTGAATGCTAATCTTTGGGAAATCAAATCATTCTAAACTTGTTTAAGTATATTAAAAAAATTTTTTATATTACGAAATATAAAAAGAAATTTTTTTTCCATTTAATCAAAGCCTTTGATTCTTTCATTTATGGTTATTGAAAACGCCAATAACAAGAATATTGGAAATTATGAATCCATAATCAACGTGTTGTTAGAATATTTACTTGGTATATGATCAAATGATCATTTATTTCACGTGCTAATTAATTTTAATTATACATATTAGGAAATTTATTTATTATAAAATGAATTAAAAAATCATATTAAAAGAGGTTAGCATAGTGGAAATTTGAAGTGTTACATGGAAAACATTCTGGTAATAAACTGGATAACAATTACTATTGTTTCTTACACTACTTACTAGATTTAGTAAATATTTGTTGGGGAAACGCATAAATTCTAAATAACTGTCAAATACAAATGAATTTAAAAAAAAAAACACTGAATATGTGTGATGTGTGGGGTAACCAAAATATTATTTCTTACACTACTTATTAGATTTAGTAAATATTTGTTGGGAAATTCTAAATAACTGTCAAAAATACATTATGAACACTAAATATGTACGGGGTAACCAAAATTATTTTTCACACCAACTAGATTTAGTAAATAATTGTTAGGGAAACGCAATTTTTGTATTTTTAAATAGCTGTCAAATACACATAAATTTAAAAAAATCATATTAAACAAAAAAAAAACAGTGTTGTTATATTATAGACAAGATTCTTAGAAATCAAATTTTTTTGTACCTATTTTGCTTCCAGAGTTATAAACGTTTTAAAGTTTCCGATTGTTAAAATCAATTTATTTAGAGAAAATCGTTTTTGCATAAACTGTTCTAGCTTCTCATACAGACGAAAATTTTTAATTCTGAAAGATGTTTTGAGCTTGTAAACATGTCTTTAGAATGTAACAGAGCCATATTTAAAAATATTTATTAACATTGATGTATTTTCATATTACAAATAAATCAGAATAAAAAAAAAAACAGCTCTTAATTAATTAAAGAGAATCATTTTTGCACAAACTGTTATAACTCATAATACAAATGAGAATTTTTAAACTCCGAAAAATGGTTGAGTTCACAAAACATCTCTCTACGATATAATAGAGCTATATTTATGCTGCAGATTTGTTGCAAGGCACAACAAAGATTTTCATTTTACACATAATTTCCTAATTAAAAAATGATTTTGAGATTGTATCATTAACCCAGTAAAGAAAAAACAAAGTGTTACATATTGTTCTTGGTGGTAAATGATTGTGCAAAATAAAGGAACAAAAAAAAATACTTTATCGATTATTCTGTATTATTAATAAGTGAAGGTAAAAGACCTCCTTTTCATGTATATTGTCATGTGAATATTTTACTAATAAGTTTAATTAAAACCCTTATCAGATTAATGTTGATATTGATTTGAAAAAAAGTTATTTTTTCGACAAGTTATAACTTGTCATAAAAAATAATAATAAAGAATTAGTTGAATTTTTTTAATTTTCCAAATTTGGATTACAAGTGACGTGTTCAAAGACGGACGACGATGATGTCCATACAATTATTACGTGATAAAAAAATTTTCCAATTCGTTCGTTCATTTTTATTTTTTTAAAGTTTCGTGATACGTGAAGCAATGCGTCATCGTGTTGTGCGTTGCACAGATGGGTAAATTTTTTTTTTTTTAAAATGATTGAATGACAAACAACAAACAACAAAGAAAAAATCAAGCACAAACGGTTTGAATAACAGTTATTTGGATCGAGGATAAGAAAATATTAATCATCATCGCAAATTGTTTAATCTATTTTGATTAACCATCTCAAGTCTAGCGTACTCGTCCATAACATTGTTTGAGCTCTGGTCAATGCAACATAAACTTGCCCTTTGGCAAACATGTTTTCATCCATGAAAACAGTTAGTTACATTAGGTGAGATCAATTCATGCGTTTTATGGCCGTGAGTGCGAAAGCATTCCGAGGCGGAAACTGTTTCCTAGAAGCTCTCTTTCCATCGATTTCAAAGTAATTTGTTTCTTTTTGGATCACCACTTTGCTAATGCTGTCAGCAGTTAGAAAGGTAACTTCTAAATTTCACAATCAAAGATCCTTGTCACAATTCCCTACAAATATTTTCTTCAAACAGTTTATTGTTTAGAAGGTAAATTTTTTGGGGCAAATTTGTGAAGCCATTGAATTGTCTGATGAGGTGACTTTCATCCAAATTTTCATAATTTAGGGATCTTCTGAAACCGAGACAATTGGATCATTGCACGTTCCAAAGGGTAAGGAATTACAAAGTAACGTGTTGATATCATCGACAGCTTGACGTGTGCCAACAACTTGCATGGTGTTGTAGAATTTATCAACATTGACGTTACTTTTGTCATTGATTTTAGCATTAATGATTTCCTTGGTCTCTTCATGCAACCTAGAAATTCGGACTTCCTGCAAGATTTATAAAAAATCATTTTGCTGTTTGTTAAGAACAAAGGAAAGAACGTTTTCCAAGCTGGCAGGCAAATGGAAAACTTGTAAAGGCAGGACTAGAGGCAATTGAGAAAGGTCGCTCACCACAAGTATGGGTACACAACCAAAGACAATGTTATTGTCGTGGGCTCTGGCAAAGGTATTGCTGACAAGTTGAGATTTCATCAATCACAACAACTTTGGTGTTTTTAATTCTTTTATCTGCAGGATTTGAGAGCATAAAGATTCACAACACCCACCCAATACCTCACTTTCAAGGCAGAATGGATCGTTTTTTCATCGATATTTTGACCAGAAACACCAGTTGGGCCAACAGAAGGTATTTTTTTTTTTGATTTGAAGAAATTGATTACTTGTTTGGCGACAAAGGATTTTCCAGTTCCCACAGATACGGTCAAGAAAAATTATGGATATTTTCTATCATGTCTCCAACCCAAGAATTACACAATTCACCGAATATCCTGTATTTCTCATCTTCAAAAGTCAGGGTGGTTTTGTATTGATGTAAGGGTGGTGTTTTTCCAGCAAGTTCAATTGTTGAAAATAATATTCATTTTTTACCTCAAGCAAGATCGATCCCAGGATCAAACTATACGTCTTGACAAGTGGTTTTTTCTATCCATATAGCTATTTTTTATCGATTATATAGCCTGCTCGTATCTCAGCAGAAACGTGGCTTAGAACTATTTCCTGTACGTGGGGCGGTCACTTTTTAATTACAACTCTGATCTTACGGGGATCCTCATGATAAGGTGCTGGTAAAAAAAATGGTACACCATCCTCGGCTTTATAAAATGTGAAACGTAGGAGCGCTAGGACTCTTTTCTGCACAATGACCGCGATCCCTGACCGAGAACAATTTGATTTTGCACCAGGTGAATTAGATCTTATCATGTAGCTCTTGAATTAATCAGGGTACGTTAGGTTGTGGAAGAACTCATGATCAGGCCTATCGAAATATTTATCAATAGCATCACTCCAATACGGGTTCGACATGTGATCGTTGCCTCTTCACTTTCGTCGTCATCATCATCATCATCATTAATTTCATTTTTCAACAGGTGAACTGACTTGTCCTGTATTCCGATGGCACAGAAGGAAAATAGCGGACACAAAACATCCGGTTATAGGGTGCTGTAACAAAAATATCACGATCTCCATGGTACCTAACCTCCACGCCATCACATGCTTCCTGTATTTATCCTTCTCATCTATATTACACAGTTCAGATGGTTCAGGTTTCATCACGTATTTTGTTATGTATTTGGCAAACCCGATCAAAGTGACGCACTGAAAATTTATATAGCCTTTCCAGAACAACAAAGTCTAACTCAATGAATTTCGTGAGCAGTGTGTCACTCCAGATAATGGTTCAGATAATGGTTGAAGGAACACTGTTCATTGTCAAAATCCTGTGGTCTATACTGAGATCGCGGTAATTAACTTGGAAAAACCTGACCAGGTTATACAACTCAATTTCCATGGCTGGTGTTCAACGGAATCAAGTCAGGATTTTTCTTTTCCGTGTAAACGAATGTATTGAGCCCGATTCTGGAATTCATCACGTTCGAAATAATGTAACATTTTTCCCACTGAACAAATTTTTTGGTTTTTCCATAATTTATTATGAACATTCCATCAGTCTGTTCCTGTAATGTGGCTAGGTGTGCAAGGGACGATTATTAGGAACGGTGTCATCCCTATTGGTTGCCTCCTTATCTTCGCCTATTGTCAGATCTGTGATAGCCCGTAGGCATTTATCATCGTGTTGACCTGGTGCTGCTTTTTCTTGAAGGAGGGAGCGACAATTCTCAAGTTTGAGGGCAGGATGGTTTTTTTGGATTCATTTAAAATTTTTCAATCATCCTAGGAGTTCTAAGCAATCAAGTTAAACCTGTTTGGATGGTACATGCGGCCCACGTTTCTAGTGGCCAATATCCTGTTTCTATTTTGAAAATTACGCTTCTTCTCGAGGTTCAAATGCGAAACGTGGAGCCAGCACCAGTATGATCAAATCGATCATCCGGAGACAACATTCCGATTTTGATGTATTTCCCGTAGCTGTATTTCCACGGTAGGAAGCTTAGCCATTTTTTAACGTCTTTGTAGTGAACGCGCCCCTTTGGAAAAACATCAGGGCTTCCAGATCAGGATTTTCGAATAAGACTGGAAGAGAGTTGTTATTGTTGGCTATCGATCCTTCTATCAGATGGTGGTAGTTCGCATTTTCATTATTTATTTCAGCAGGGAATGAATCGTTCGGAACGACCAGATCGGATGTCTCTAGACTCTACTTGGCAAGGTACTTTGATGTACGTTATACGATATTCCAGCACCACTCGTCATTATTGATTATTGCACTAGCGGCAATTGGAGCAGCGCAGGTTCTTCAGGCAAAGGATGTGTAATATCAGAGGCGTATTTTTTAATGAGTCGATTGTTTTTCTTGAGCCAGTTGAAGGCGGGGTTCAGGGGTTAATGAACGTTCAGGAAAGCCCCAATTGGTCCAGAATACAATTCCAGAGTATGATGATTGAGTGCTACGTTGATTTTCCCTTGCAGGCGAGCAATTCATATGGATGGGCGAGAAGTAAATGTGATTTAACATCGGGACATTCCGTATTTCAGAAGAATAGACACCAAGATCGGGGTAACTTCTATTTTTTTCATTTTTGCACCAATTGCAAACGGCAATCTGTTTTGTTCCATCATCGTTTTCTTTTATGAACGATGGGATATTCGAGAACGTCAGTGTTAACGTGTAATTTTCATCTTCATCGTAGGGTAACCATTTGACGCTGGGTCCATCATAATGATCGAGCAGTAAGCACACATGACATTCAGGTATTCAAATAGTATTTTGTTTTTCAAATTTCCACAAGAAGAAAGCGTTGCATCAATTTGGGAATGAGAGTGAGAATTGCCGACATGAAGGTTGAGGTTATTCGACAAATTTTGATTTATTTCACTTCAGTGGATCTGAGATTGAAAAATGACGTGGTCATTTTATTATTTTCAGAATTCCTTGAATTTCTTTATATTGATCTAGCGTGGATGTGGAAAATCGCGGACATATTTCAGCAGCAGCAAATGATAAACTGGCTAACGATTTCGATTTAGTGGTATATTTATTAGTTTTGGTTTTGGCAACGATTTATTGTTAGTTATTAGTGATTTTTTGCAAAATTGAATAATATTAGATATTTTTGCTTTATTTATTTTTTTTTATCATTATTACATGAAGGAATCGATTGCAAAAGAAAGGACAATTTATATAAGAATTTTATCACAGGATCTAACTCTTTGTTCCATTACAATTGGATTGAGACTTGCACGATTGTGTTTTTTTATTATTTAGGTAACAATGAATAAGGGATAACAGCCCAAACGTTTTTATTTAAATAAGGTGATAGTAATAATAACGACAGATAAGGGATAACAGCCGAAACGTTTTTATTTAAATAAGGTAACGATGGATAAGGTATAACAGCCAAAACGTTTTCAATTTATTTTAAATTAATAAGCTCTAACAACAGTCAGTAGAGATTCTGTAGAACTTTCAATTCCGTACACTATCCTTTTTTGTTCCGTGCATTTTTTATTTTTTAATTTTTGTACGGAATTTGTGAATTCTGAAAAGTTGATTGGTGGGGGCCAGTCTGTACGATTTTCGATTCCATATTTTGCTCCATACAGAGCATGATTTTGTATATACTCCTCTAGCAACACTAGTATCTTGAATAGAAAGAAAATCCTGTGTCATTTTACTGAGAATTGGATACTCTTTATAATGCGCCCCAAACAATAAAATTAGATCAGTTCTTTCATCAACCGGAAGAACAAGATGACAATCTAATTTTGACGATGATGCTGTCAATCTTGATGTTAAATAAATTACCTTGTAATTTTGGAATTTCCAAAATTCGGCCTTTTGCCCATGCCCATATTTCATAGTAAGGTTCGTGTTACGTACACTTGAAAAAAATGTCTTGCTACAGTGCAGATCATCTATTGCTGGATTTTTTAAAAAATCACCATCATTCAATTTTTCAGCTTTAAGACAAAAAATTCATGTAAGAAAAAAATTTGTCTCAATTTTTTTTGATTTTTTAAATTTGAGAGTTATGCTCGGAACTACAATAATAATTTTCGTGTTACAATACTTTTGAATTATATGACCAAATTTGAGAATGATGTTCGTTGAACTTTTTTATTGTAAAGAGCTTTTATTATTATTAAAAAAAGGAACCAAATAATCAATATGTTGTAAAAAATATTCGATGAAAAAAATTTTGTTAAAACCAGCCGATAAGTTTTGAAGCTTGAGTCATGAACAATAAGACTTATCGGTTAACTTTTTTAAAATGATATAAAAGTTTTTTGTTTTAATATTTTAATTGATTATAGATGATCTGCACCGTATTTTACATAAACCTGGGGCCAACTTCTGGTATTAATCCATCATAAACAATAAAAAAAAATGGATAAAATAGTTCCAAAAAGAATCAATAAAGTTTCTATTCTTATTCGATTTTAGATTACTATAAAGGATTATTGGTATTGTAATAAATAGAAAAATTTATCCCTCGCTTAAACATATAAATAAAAATAAGCATGTATGAAAACGTGAACACCTTGAGTGTTAAATATTTGAACTATAGCTCTGTTAAACCCACACTATACAGTCGAACCTCGTTATAATGGGCCCTCATTCTAACGGATTTTATACGATGGTGCCAAAATGTTAAAAGTTCGTTATAACACATATTTAATTTAGGTTACACTGTTATAATAATAACTGTCTGTATCCATTGATCACATGCACGAGATGCATAGGTATGAGAAATTCCTAAAAACTTACCATGTGGTGCATTAGGCGTGTCTTTTATAAACAACACAACATCACTGTTACTTACAGTCTAAAATTATGAAAGCAATTACCTGATTAATCTTGGTTTTGCTTTAAAAAACAATTAAAATAAAAATAAATAAATAAATACCTCGTCTGATGATAAAAAAAAATAAATCTTTGATTTGTTGTTAATGTAAATGATATTCTTGATGATATTTTATTGGATTAAAGTATATTATCTAAAATATTAAAATATAAACTACTTGGTTAATTATAACTTTGAAGGAAAATTTTTTTCACATCACGTGTTTTGGTTGTGTGTGGCGTAGTTAGGCTTGCGATTTAAAAAAAAATTCTCAATTATTTATTTTGGGAATTCATTTATATAAAAAAAAGAAAAGGATCAAAAGAAACGTAAAAAACAAAAACAAAAACATACATCTCCGTCTATCCATCTGTTTTCTTCTCTTCTTATAAGATAAATTATTGTCTGGAGAATCCCATAAGTGATTAATATCAATACAGTTATAATAATATTCTTATTTACACACTGAAATGATTTCTATTTTTATCACTTCAAATTTGAAATATCATTCTTACTATCAAACAAAAAAGAAACAATATCTTTTCTTCAAAACATTTTGCTGCTAACGCCAATGAAATTTTTTTGATGTAATATTACTTCATTTTGAAAAATTTTTTTACGTATAGTTACGATTTGCAAATTTTAATTTTTAGTTTACTACGGCCAATAAGATTTGAAAGACACCGAATACATATATATATAGATTAAGAAACATCTAAATAACGAATTTACTCATTCTTTTTCATCTTTGTCATACATCTTTTTTAAATGGTTTATTTTTGAAGCCAATAAATGCTAGTCTTTGGGAAATCAAATCATTCTAGAAATTGTTTAAAGTATATTAATATTAAAAAAATTTTTTACATTACGAAATATAAAAACAAAGTTTTTTTCCATTTAGTGAAAGTCTTCTGATTCCTTCATTTACAATTATTGAAATATTATCGGAGAATGCCAATAACAATATATTGATAATCTTGGAAATTATGAATCAACAATTAACGTGCGAATATTTACTTGGTATGGATGCACAATCTCTATCCGATAATCGAAATATTTATGCATTATTATGTCGCGTGTAATCACAATTAATTTTAAGTTTAATATTTGGAAATTTATATTTATTACCCGTGTAACCTTTTATATACGTTATTTATTATTATAGAAACGTGGGATAACACCCAATAGACTATGTAGATTCTTATGGTTATCAATATTATCAATAACGTCCCCCGGTTTTTTAATTAGTTATCATATCGGAAATTTACATAATATTTGTTATTATTTCATTTATGTTTATTATTACAATTTTTTCTTTTCTAAATACAACAAAAGCAAGAATTACAACGATTTCATATCATGAATCAATTATAAACGCTAAAAATTTAATCTTTTGGTGCGATTTGAAGATTTACTTGAACATTATTACAGTTTTTTATAGAAATTTTCAGCAAACTATAGCCAGCATTGTTTTTTTTCACGAGGAATTGTAATTGTCGGTCCATTAATAGCTGCTAATTCCACATTTGCCAATTTTAATCTTTAAGCAACTCCACCACAAAAACCACACAAGAAACATAACCAGAAATAGGTTTTGTAAGTGGTTGATAATGGTGTGTCTTTGTTTAACTCAGGATGTGTTAAAATTTGGTAAATTTCATCATATTTGAGTGGGTCAGATTTTTTCCGTTTGATTATGCTTAAATCTTGTATTTTTTTAATTTTGCCATCTATCTCTAGCATCTTATAAGCACGTATTACACGAATATTGAGGCCTAATTTCACGTTATTTACATTACTGGCCTGACAACGTTCATTCATCAAGGAAAAATGGGTTTTATATACTTTTTTTTTCAAAAAGAATCGGATTTCTTTTATTTTTAATTGACAAAGTTATAGAAAACATAGAAGCATGTAATTTTATATGCGAAATCTTCAAACTTAAACTATAATCTGACATATTTTGTTGTATAATTATTATGTACATTTTTGCGTTGGAATAATTGTTAAAAAGTTTCACGTCAAAATTTTGAAGTCAAAAATTTTGTGAAGGTTTAAAAAAAAGATGTGAATTGGCTTTGAAAAAATTGGCAATATAAATTTTTTTATTTCAAATGAATCTAAACCTATCTAATTATGCTTTGCAATCCTGCGAGCCCACTTTCACCTATTTGCTGAGATATGCAATTTTTGTCACCGCCGTTAATTTCGCAAGTATAATAAAGAGTTTGTATTACATAAATATAGATGTTTCTAATTTCAAAGAACCTTGTTTATAATAAACGAACGCTATTTTTTTGTTTAATATGATTTTTTTTAAATTTATATGTATTGACAGTTATTTAGAATTTATGACAAAACAACATACATCAATGTTAGTAAATATTTTTAAAGTATGGCTCCTTTATATTCTAGAGACGTGTTCTATGAGCTCAAAAAATTTCTCAGGATTAAAAATTATCGTCTGTATGATGAGTTAGAACAGTTTTTACGAAAAGCAATTTTCTTTAATTAAATAAATTGATTTGGAAACTCAAAACGTTTATAACTTTGGAATCAAAATAGCTAGAAAAAAAAAATTAAAAAGCGTTTTTGATTAAGATGCATATTCT
>CAJVPN010001688.1:0-12532 GCA_910592215.1 Entrophospora candida
CAAGTGGTGAAAAGACTCTGTAATTGTAAACTAATACAACCTTCACAGAACCTATCAGAGTATCTTGTCAATTTACATTTGTTACATTCTTTTGGTTTGCCTGATTTATAAGTTGCATTTCTTAATTCAAAGTCATAAATAAAATGTTCCTTACAATATTCTTTTTCATTTTCAGAAAGCTCTTTGTTTTTGTTGACTAATGAAAAATAATAATCTTTTCTACTTTTTCTATCAGAATTAACTGTTGCATTATTATGCATTTCATTATCAATTTTAAATACAAAGTCCTTTCTTTCTGATGATAACAATTTATAATGTGACATTATGTAAAATTTGACTTGTTGTTTCAATGATACTTTTTTTTTTTTTTCCAGAGAATATGAAATATCGTGTAACAAATATTCTCCTGCGCCCTTTTCACACACTAATAAATAATTATTTAAAGAACAACATTAACATCAACAAACTTTAACGATTGACTCGTCGTGATTCTAATGCTTCAAAATAAAGAATTTTAGTATTCTTCTTTTTCTTTGTTTATTATTTTATCACTTTTAAAACTTCAAAATTAAAACCCACAAACACTTGCACCTAAACCTGTCTCATGTACTATGTAAAAGTCGTTCTGCGTACCAATATTGACCAGCCTATGTATGTTTCAAAATTCAGACACTAAAGGCAGCTCAAGCACACTATTAATATTATTGCGCATTAGTTAATTTCAAAATCAAAATTCGAAAAAACATTGACACAACTCGTATATATGTAATAATAATGAGCTATTGTGAAATTTTGAAAAAAGAATTGCATAAATTTTCTACCTCATAACTACAACATTCTCAATCAAAACCACAAATTAAAAAATATTTGTTAAATCAAAAGTTTATTAAGGGGTCTCCGACTCATATTTATGTATCAACTGTTTCTTGTCGAGTATCCCTTTTAATCTCTACAGATGGACACAAATATTCTCCTCTTAGAATATTTCAACAAACACTATAAATTATTTCATTTTTATACGTCCTCATATTGTAGATGATCAAAAGGAAATTCCCAATTTACCTAATCATATAATTGCATGCTTTGCCCGTATAATTTAAAACAGGAAACTGATGTCTCTCTCTTATTCACTGAAAGATGCGCAAAAACTTCTATCTGAAGATTTTAATCGAAAATTTGATGACCTTGCCGAAAAGATTCAATTGCTATATGAAGAGATGCAACAAAAACAATTTGCGGAAGATGATTCAAGTGAATTATCAAGTTAGGCAATGCATTTTATCTTTTTTTTTCAATCCTTCCATGTCAATGATCCAGGTTAACTGTTTTGCGTTTATCTGTTCCAGCTTCGATTCATTCATTGTTTTCAAATCTGATATTGTGCAAAAATTCAAGAACCTTTTTCAATGATACTATGCAAGAAAATGATCATACTAAATCAGATTTTTTTACTGAAAGTGCGTTTTGGGATGAACCTTTGAGTTAAGAAAATATTTGCCGAAAAATTTTCAATAAAGTAATTTACATTAACAGAATACACATGTAAATAAAATTTCTAATTTTCACCTACAGTTCACTCTTTATGATGAACAAATTACATGTAGGGATGGATGATGGAAAATGATGCGCTATTTTTGAAAAATTTATTTTGATATATTGGTAGCCTATAATTTGCATACCTCTCTATTCTTCTTGTAATTGTTTTAGACAATGAACCGACATTGATAAAGAGTTGGTTATGTCCATGAGCTGGCCGGCTACCTTTTTTGAAAAATTCAGGAGTAACTTCAAAGAATTATATGTTGTTGGGCTAACATTATTTTTACATATTAACAATCTCCAAATATATGTAAGTTTTAGGCAATGGGATTTGATCAAAAATTTGTTGGGCCATCTCAAAATAATCATCTACAATCAAATCATTATTCAGTTAAGTTTCAAATATTTATTTATATATTTATTTATATACACATACAATAAGAGCTACTTACTACTAACAAAATTATAAACAATGAACAAAACATCTAAAAAAATCTTTTTTATAATTGTGGTGTAGAAAACCTTCATCACATTACCTTTCAGCATCACAAAAAAAATCATTCAACTTTGCTGAAGGCCAGAGATTTTTCTTATAGAATTTCTATTTGTAATAATGCTAACTTGGATATTCACATGTAAACATTTATTTGAATAGAAACTTTAAACAATAAATAATAAGTAACACCAACAATGAAGTCACTGTCATAAAGATTCATCAATGAATTTATTGTTATTATTATTATATAAAGAATATTTATTGTATAAAAAATAATCTTTCTTTTCTTTAAAAATTGAATAATTTTCTTCAGATTTAATAAAGCCGAAGACCTTTTTCATTCCCTGGTGATATAGTCACCTTTTTTTTAAAGAGTACTTTCGAATCATAGTGCTTATGATCACACTCAATAGAGTTTTCCCGGCTCTGTTTAAGACAAACATTTATATCAAGCCAAAAAAAACAATATTGTGCAAATGTAGGAATGTAAAACTTGGAGGAGCAAATTCTCTCGTCACACCTTCTCAATGCCAATCTTGGTTGGTGCTGATATTACACATTCTGGTCTGGGAGAATCTACCAAAGCATCTATAGCAGTATTATGTGATTCAATGGATGCTAAGGCATCAAGATAGTTAGTATTCAAACTCTTATGACTGGAATGATTGCAGGCTTGGCAGGGATGGCGAAAGAATCTTTTGTCATACCTGTGGAAGAAAAACTAGGACGAATTCTTTATTATTGTAATGGTGTCTCTGATGGAGAAATCTATTTCAGTGCTTGAAAACAAATTAAAGGCAGTTGGAGGTGGTGCCAATTTAATATTATCATTGTCATCATATCATGTCAATCACTTGATCCAATATATATAAACCAATTGTTACATTACATCTTGTACAAATTTTAAAAAAGATGCAGATCGAACAGGCAATTGTCTACTGAGAACATTAGTATGGGACTTGTAGCATATGATGGAACTGGTCTACTTTAAACCTTATTGCATAATCTGTCATATTTATTCTGTATTGTTGGTTTATTGTGCTCACTTTGTTCAACAGAGAGAGATACTTTCACGGTTTAGTGTATGTTTCTTCTTCTGGTGAGAAATCTGAAACAGTTCCAAATTATGGGAATTATCAAACTCGAATTACAAAGCATAATGTATTTTACTAGGCTAAATAATTTTATCAAAATTTTATTTATTTTGAAAGAATAACTAAATATTGTTTATAATAATAAATAATTTGTTAAAAATTATGAATTAAAAATTCAATTCTTTTTTTAATAATTTAACCCATTGATTCTACTATCAATTTTTTTTTTCGATCCATTCATCAATTGCTCCAACTAATTCATATTCCATTCTTTGTGAAGCAAAAAAATGGTCAGCATCTGTCAATTCTTTCACTGTCCAATTCTTATTTTCCAATAATTTATTTTCTTGTATCCACCTTCTGTACTTACCAACATTAGTAAATTGATCAGAATCACCATAAACAAATAAAACTTTGGGCCCAACAGCTATTGCTGCTTCTGATGATGATGGTGATGGTGGTGATGATGATGATGATGATGATGATGATGATGATGATGATAAAGTAATCAAAGATTTAATATATTGATTGTAAATTGAAGATTTAAAAAAAGATAAAAACCAAATAACTGATAATGGATAGCTTATGAATGCATAAGAAATAGGTAATGTTGTTGATGGTGGCAATAAAGATTGCAATGAAGAAGATATTAAAGAACCATAACTATATCCCTAAATAATAAAAAATAAACAAACACATAATCAGTTTTTTCCCTTTAAAGTTACATTATAGTAATAACAACAATAATAAAAGAAATGCTTACAATTATTGTTAGCTCAGAAATTTTTGGTATAGACATAATACTTTTATTTCCAAGTTTCCCTGAATTCAATAAAAATTCTACAATTGTTTTGTAATCGTAACATTCTGGCTCACCAGACCAGCTTGTTCTACCAGCTGATTTTCCGGAACCTCTATAGAAATTTAGTTTATCAGTTGAGAATTTCTTTGATTATCTTATATTATTTTTTTTTAAAAAAAAATTTACCTGAAATTAAAAGCAATGGTAAGATAGCCTTTTCTAAGAAAGAAATCTTCAACAGTTCTTACAACATTGTTGTGAAAATCTCCTCCTTTTATTTTGAACAATTGAAAACATTAATTTTAAATAATTGATATTTGCTATATTTGTCATATTGTGTAATACAAACCTAAAGGTCCGTAAGGATGTGAAATAGTAACACCTTTAACAGTCTGTGAATTTTGACCAATGTCAATATTATTATCATCATAATTAGTATCAGGTTTCCAATAAGATAATCTTATTTCTAAGTTTTTATTATCATATAAAGAAGGTAAAAGTGCATTTTCCACAATCAATCGTTTGTTCATTTTTTATTATTATTAAATTATAATTGCTCGTTCTCTTAGCCCAAACAAAAGTCAGGTTATAAATTTACCCGCAGTGTTGAAAATTCAATGCCCACACCGTCGTCACACGAAACCTGTGTATATATTAATCAAAAAAAGAACTTTTTATTTTTTTAAAATGATTTAAACCTTAAACTGTGATGGATGGTCTGTAAAATATCTATGTACCGTGATACACAATTGGAAAATTATTGCAATACTTACTAAATTTGTACTAGTTCCGTACATCAAAAATCTTTAATTCAAAATTCCTTTTTTTATTATAGTTTTGTGCAGCAACGATGATCAGTAATTAATTTAAATAAAGAATTATAATAAAAGCAAAGGAAACCTAGATGAGAGAAAGTAGTAACATGGGAATCTGAATTATGGATCACAAAGGGAGAAATTCTGTGTTCTAATAATACTACTTACTTACCTTGTGGACCCATTGGTAGAAATAAATAATTTTTTAAAGTTGCCGATTATTATTATTATTATTATTCAATTATCCGATTAATCGGATGCTGAAAATTTTAGCTTCGCCGATTGGTTAACTAAATAATTGATAAATAATCGCCGAATGCTATAATTGCATGCAAGAAACAATTAAAACAAATACAAACTTAACATCCTAACAAATAAAAATCCGTAAAGAATCATCGCTTTAAATAAAATTAAGCGACAATTGCGGAGCTTCGGTAAAAAGTCACGTTTTATTTGTTTTAGTGAGGCTAGGGATGACGTTGTCAACTAGTGAGCGTTAGCAACAGTTAGCGATGATGTAGCATCAGGAAAACTGGGCAAGACTTCTTGGAGTATTACAGATTACATGAGTTCGAGACGCGTCATTAATTACGCTCTTGTGATGTAAAAGGAAATGATTGATGATAATTGGGACATCAATTTATTATCTCACAATGCTGCAATACGTACATACATATGTTGTTATAATAATAAAAATCAAGGCGAATAAATATTAAACATTTTTTTGACCAATTTAATGGATACTTGTATCATTTTACTTACCAATTAACTACAATCTCAATCTCTTCCTATGAATCAAGTTTTTTATCGCATATCGGTCACATCCAAGTATAATTCTGTTCGTTCATCTTAACGTACGAGTAAGCACCAGAACATTGAGGATGATTGCATTAGATTGATCTGTATGGTAAACTGATTCTACTTTGTGACAACTAATAAAATGAAAAAAGCTTGCTATTTTAATAACAAACTCAATGAATCAAAAATAAAAATACTTTTTTCTTATTAATCAATTTGTAATATATATACTGCGTCTTTTAATGGAATTATACTAAACGTCATCTCAACATCATGATCTTGACATGGTATTTTGAATATAAAAATTATTAAAATTTTACTTTCTTTACTCTCTCTTAATATTAATGAAATTGGTTGTTCCATCCACTTACTAGATTCCAGTTCGTATTGGCTTTGCTGTATCATCTGATGTTATTATCGTAATAATAATTTTTTAAAATAACAAAGAATTGCTCCAATGGTAGTGAATGGATAATATTCTTTTGTCTGTTAGCAATTTGTTAGCAATATATTGTTTGTTGAATACGTTCTTGTGATATAATTATTTAATCAATAAGCCACGGGCTGCCAAAGTTATGCGGCTGATTAAACATTCAATTTACTAAACTGACTCTTTCTATAGAGGACAAAGTAAAAATCGCCATATACCAATTCATTAATTTTCTCCTTTTATAGCAAACATCTTAATAATATATTTTTATAACGATCAAAGGTGGAAGGCTCGCTATAGAGAGTGTGCGTGAAATCTATTTAATTATTTTATTGCATCATCATTTTAAAATATACAATTTAATTTTATTAGCTTTCAAAAAAATAAATAAATTCATACACGCACAAACAAGCAAGAGAGATAAAACGTGTTGGTTTTATGAAATTTCTTTCGATGCATGAAGACAAATTAGGCATTTATTTCACACAAAATGAATATTTATAAATCAAGGAATCATTTAGAATTGAATTTCATTGATAAAAAGAAGAAATCATTTATTTTTAATCTTTGTTAAAAGACTTTGTTTTACCTTGACAAAAAATCAAAAAATAAATAATGGAATTTAATCCTGAGCTTTCCGTGACTTCA
This sequence comes from Entrophospora candida, assembly GCA_910592215.1. Taxonomy (NCBI): domain Eukaryota; kingdom Fungi; phylum Glomeromycota; class Glomeromycetes; order Entrophosporales; family Entrophosporaceae; genus Entrophospora; species Entrophospora candida. The sequence continues at coordinate 6,623 of CAJVPN010001688.1, forward strand.
TGGTTTGTCAGCCCATTAACATTGCTGATATTTAGAGGAATGGCAGCAGCAATTACATGGATAAATTTCTTATTATGTTTATTTAAATTGGCTGATGGATGCTTTTTTTATTTTGAAAATTGGAGTTATTTTGGATTAATGATTTATTTTACTGTAAGGTTCCTTTACTTATCCGAAAAAAAAATTGTTTTCAAAAAGAGAAAAAAGTAATGTATTATTTTTTTAAAAAAATATAAAGGTTGCATTGCATTCCATCATTCAATAAAATATGTAAAAACTGGAACAACAAATTCATTTGATCAATCTCCAAAATTCTTTAATTGGACATTCTGGATACTTTATCATATACTTGTACACTACCAGTGAGTTTTTATTCAATTCAATTGGATAGGAAAATAATTTGTATTTATATAGTTTCTAAAATAACAACAATGACAATGATGATGATGATGATGATGATAGTTCCATTTTAATGTCACTATTTTGGGTATATTTTGTCAATTATTACAACCACGAATACCACGACAACTACGGCAACCAATACTACAACGACGACGACTACAGCAACTACTACTATAAGTATCTAATTAATTGCTGGCTTTTGATATCACGTTGGGGTGGGGATATTATTCTTACACTGATAGAACTATTTTTAAATAAGCAAATAATTGTATGGAGATTTGCTTTTATAACAATATTTTATATTTTTGAAGCAGCTTTAATTTATGTCATGTAAGAAAGATTAAAAAGTGAAAATAATTTTTTTTAGACATTTTCCGGTTACTAGTTTGTGGTATCAGGGCACACGAGCTGTCACTTTAATGGTTTCAGGTTTCATAATTTCATATATTATAACATTTTGGATCCATAGATTTAGAAATTTTTTTGGAAGAAAATATCATAACATGGATAGAAATCAACAAATTGCACATGATAATGAAATGGAACAAAGTGCACATAGCGTACATGTTGTTTAATCATGTATTCTATACTTTTGTATTAAATTGATGAATGTATTTTCTCTTAGTTTCGAATCCATTAAATTAGATTTGAAAATTTTTCTTGTTATTATTTAATTATTTAGGAGCTGAGATATAATAAATATTACTATTTTTTATTAACAAGTACATATGCACTGGTTTTGTTTGAACCCCAAAAATTCAGTACGACGTTATGTCATTGGTTTTGAGGTGGGGCCATTGGTTTAACGGGATGTTGAATAGTAAAATAGTTTTTTTTAGCGGAGCAAATAAATTTTTTAGGGTCAATTATCATTCTAACCAGTTTATACATTAAAAATACTCGTGTTTAACGAGATGGGCATTATGCAACTTTTCGAACACATATAATTCAATTGTTGATAATTTTAAAGCTGGTCTGATTGAATAAAAAAATATCACAAATTGGCTTTAATTTAGAAAATGAAAAATGAAGTCCGCAACAAAAATAACAGTTGCAAATAAAAATTTCAAATTCTTGTTGCTCTGCAGAAGAAATTCTATCAATAAAATTAATAATTGAGGTGTTAACTAAATGAGTTGCTTGAGATAAAAAAGAAGAAAAAGAAGAGGAAGTATAGGAAGTAGGATTCTCAAATTGTGATGACTGCGTAATTATATTTTGATTTTGTTGAAAAATATTCATCAAGTATATGATGTAAAACTTTGGTACATTTCTTAAGGTGTTGTTCACAACAATTCGAAGCAGTAAGCAATTTATGTGAACAATAATTACATTGAGCACTTTCTTGTTTATAAGTGACCTCATGGTCAAGCTTTGTAAAATCAGACCAAATTTTACCATATATTCATTATTCGTTGGGGCATTATGCGCATTTTGAAAAATTCAGTGCGCATTAGTGTTGGTTTCCAAAATTAGAGAGTTTTGCAACCGTGCGAAAGTCAAAAGGTTTCGCCATAAGTCGAAACTAGTTTTGATTTTTGACTATTGACTTTTGATTTAGTTTTGGCATATAACTTTTAATTTTAGTTTTGAATTTCACCTCTTCAAAATAGGGTTGGCAACTAACGCTAGTGCACATTATGCAATTTTGCCCATCTCTAATCTTAATAATATATTTTTATAACAATCAAAGGTGGAAGGCTCGTTATAAATAGTGTGTGAAATCTATTTAATTTTTTTATTGAAATTTTAAAAGTGTAACAACAGCTAAATATACAATTTAATTTTATTAGCTTTCAAAAAAAAATAAATTCATACACGTACAAACAAGTAAGAAAGATAAAGCGTGTTGGTTTTATGAATTTCTTTAGATGTATGAAGACAAATTAGGCGTTAATTACACAATGAATATTATAAATCAAGAAGTCATTTAGATTTGAATTTCATTGATAAAAAAAAGATATTGTTTATTTTTAATTTTTTATTAAAAGACTTGAAAAATGAAATTTAATCCTGAGCTTTTTGTAACTTCATGGTTTGTCAGCCCATTAACGTTGCTGATATTTAGAGGAATGGCAACAGCAATTACATGGATAAATTTTTTATTATGTTTATTTAAATTGGCTGATGGATACTTTTTTTATTTCGAAAATTGGAGTTATTTTGGATTAATGATTTATTTTAGTGTAAGGTTCCTTTTACTTATTTGAAAAAAAAAATTTATTTTCAAGAAAAAAGTAATGTATTATTTTTTTAAAAAAATATAAAGGTTGCATTCCATCATTCAATAAAATATGTAAAAACTGGAACAACAAATTCATTCGACCAATCTCCAAAATTCTTTAACCAGACATTCTGGATACTTTATCATACAGTTGTACACTACCAGTGAGTTTTTTATTCAATTCAATTGCATAGAAAAATAATTTGTATTTATATAGTTTCTAAAATGACAACAACGACAATGATGATAGTTCCATTTTAATGTTACTATTTTGGGCATATTTTGTCAATTATTACAACAACCACAACTACTACGACTACCACTACCACTATGACAACTACAACAGCTACACTAATTATCTATCTAATTGGTGGCTTTTGATATCACGTTGGGGTGGGGATATTATTCTTACACTGATAGAACTGTTTTTAAATAAGCAAATAATTGTATGGAAATTTGCTTTTATAACAATAGTTTTAGTAATATTTTATATTTTTGAAACAGCTTTAATTTATATCACGTAAGAAAGATTGAAAAGTGAAAATAATTTTTTTTTTTTTTTATAATTTAATTAATCATTTTTATTATTTTAGATATGACTTTCCGGTGTATGGTTTTCTTAGTTGGCGGTATCAGGGTACACGAGTTTTCACTTGGTATACTTTAGTGATTTCGGGTTTCATAATTTCATATATTATAACATTTTGGATCCATAGATTTAGAGATTTTCTTGGAAGAAAATATCATAACATGGATAGAAATCAACAAATTGCACATGACAATGAAATGGAACAAAGTGCACATAGCGTACATGTTGTTTAATCATGTATTCTATACTTTTGTATTAAATTGAAATCAGATTTGAAAATTTTTCTTGTTATTATTTAATTATTTATAGATATAATAAATATTACTATTTCTTATTAACACGTTTGCGTATTAGGATCCTTACATATGCACCGATTTTGTTTGAACCCCAAAATTCAGTACGACGTTATGAATACTTTCTACTAGAAAAAGCTCATTGGTTTTGGGGTGGGCCATTGGTTTAACGGGATGTTGAATAGTAAAATAGTTTTTTTAGCGGAGCAAATAAATTTTTTAGGGTCAATTATCATTCTAACCAGTTTATACATTAAAAATACTCGTGCTTAGAGATGTTCCAATGCGCATGTCATGCGCATCGTGCGCACGTAATTTTTGAAATCACGTGCATGTAATTTTTTTTTGTACATAGTAAATGTAACGCAAAAAAAATTAAATTTTTTTTTTATTATGAAATATTATCCAAATGACTCAAGAAAATTTTTGACAATTCTTTAGCATGGTCAAATATAGGTGAAGCAGATTTGGTAACATGGTGGAAAGGGAATTTTTCATTAGTTGCACCTGAACTGACTAATCTTGCATGTTTATTTGTGCGATTAACCAAATTCGATTAATTTCCACATGGTACATACATTTTTCTTTGTGATGATTTTTTTTTCATGCATTTATCTTCTTCCAGAAATTCAAACTTTCGAAATACTCAAATGAAACCAGAAAGAGAAAATCATTTAAAAGGGCAATATATCACATTTATTGTTACTTATTGCTTTTTTGCCCTATCTCAGAATATTAATAAATCTAAACAAGATTTACAATTTTTTAACAACTGCCGAAGACCAAAAAATAAATGCAATATCAATTGTTTATATCAGGATGAAAAAAGATCACTGGATTGAGCAACATAAATTGAAAGCAATTGTGGAATGTGCTGTTGTTTCAGCTAGCAATATATTCAAGGAAGGATCTCTTCGCCAATTAAGAATTTTTTGAATTTATTAGAGGTTGGTTTATTTCAAGATTTATCAGACTTAATATATATATATGATGATATTGTGTGATCTATTCAAAAATGAATGCTGAATAAATAAATCTAGGATTTGTTTGCTTATATTTTTTTTTTGCTCATTTAGCTCACTTTAAATACTTGTGCATAATAGGGGGTGATAATTTATAGTCTGTTATGCAGATTTATAGTTCACTCTAGAAACCTATTATGTGAAAAGGTTATTGCCATGATGAGGAGTGAAATATAATGTAAGTTTTTATGAAGCTAACTAATATCACACAAAGTTTCATCTGCATGATGGCCACACAACCAGTGTTGAAAATTCAATCGGGGGTGTCACGTTGCACAAATTATGTGCACGTCTATTTATAAATATATTATAAAAACGAAAAATTGGCGTGTAACTTTTACTTGCTATTTTTCTTATTTAAATTCTTGTCTATCTTGAGAATCATTACCTCGTAACTCTGAGAATAGAATGATCTGAGTTTGTTTGTATGTCAGATCACGTTTTTTTTGCGTATGTCAGATCACATTTTTTTTGCGTGCAACATTCTTTTGTAAAAAAAAACCTTCGTATTTTTGTATTCGCTTAAAAAAAAAATCCGTTTAAAAAAACCCTTCATATTTTCATATTCGCTTAAAAAAAAAAAATCCTGCTACTGATTATTAAATTTTTTTTTTTCAAATTATATCTACCTTTGTTTTGTTACTATTATTTAACTTACTATGTTTTTTTTAGAAAGTAAATCTTTTTTGAGATCATCCTTTTTGTGACTTAAAAGACTTAGTTGATTCTTTTTAACTATTCTTAAAAATATTTAGTCATTAAATTTTTATTCTTACCCAATTTGTTTGGTAAAAGAATAAAAAATTTTTCTCATTCGGTAAAAAAATCTTTTCAATTACAGAAATGGTTTGATTGATTTTTTTACAATGTGGAGATGGTACAACTCGTGGGTTTTCTAACAATTATTAAAAAAGATTATATAATCCATAACTTTTCTTTTAATAGTTCTTTTATACCTTTATTTGTTTAAAATTAAAATTATAATAATAAAGGGTCTTTTCAATTATAAAAACAGTTTGATTAAATTTTTTTTTTGACAGTTGACAACGTGGGGATAATGCTAATGACTCGTGGTTTTTTTTGGTGGCTGTGAAACATCACTTTTATCATCTTTTCGTTTGTAAAAACAGTTTGATTAATTTTTTTTTTAGACAATTGACAACATGGGGATAATGCTAATGACTTGTGGTTTTTTTGGTGGCTGTGAAACATCACTTTTATCATCTTTTCGTTTGTAAAAACAGTTTGATTAATTTTTTTTTTAGACAATTGACAACATGGGGATAATGCTAATGACTTGTGGTTTTTTTGGTGGCTGTGAAACATCACTTTTATCATCTTTTCGTTTGTAAAAACAGTTTGATTAATTTTTTTTTTAGA
>CAJVPN010001689.1:0-12522 GCA_910592215.1 Entrophospora candida
TTGCAAAAATAGAGAGTTTTTTATGGGCCAACAAATATTTCCAAAGTTATCAGGGTTTAAAGATTTGCAATTTTTTTGATGTCTTTAGATGCAGCACACCACACCATAGTAACATTTTGAAAAATGTGTTTTTGTTATGTCTGTTACACTATTGGCAATTTTTGATGGTGACATTTTCATCAATGGTGTTTGTTACCTTCAAAAATCTCTCTGTGCCAATAAACTAGATATATTATACTATTCCATACTCAAATTTGGAAATAGTATCTCTCTTTTTCACTGACTAGTAGCATTTTGAAAATACAATTTTATTTATTATTTTCTTTGTGTTGTTGATCATTAAAAAAAAATAACTTATTGATCGACACTATATGAGATTGCTTAATTTTGATTTAATTAGACTGTAACACCCCTAATCAATGACCTTCCATAAGTGCACCCTCTATAAATGCATGCTATGTCTCATTCCCAACCTCGGGAATTAGAAATAAATGCACACCCTCCATAATTTGCACTGCATGGTCTTTCCCATCCCTGTTTATATAAAACCACCTCTCTAAATGCACGCCCGTGACTTTCACGTGATTTATTTGCTAAATAAATTCGTGTTACATTAATTAATTCAAACGTTATTTATATTATTTATCATCTTTGTTACCTCTTTTTTAATATTAGTAATGGAAAATAAAGGATTAAGTAAGCTATTGTTGCTTATAAAGGATTAAATGAATGTTTGTTAATTCTTTTTTTTAATTGACAAAGAGTTATTAGAAAATTATATATATGTGTAATGATTAAACAAGGACAAAGATCATGATTTTTTTTTAAAAATTTATGTTTAATAAAAGTAATCTAAAATAAAATAAGAAAATTCTAAAGAACAATTAGGTCAAGTTAATTGCCTTGAGCAATACATTGATTTAAAAAAAAATTTTCAATGAAGCAAACCACAATGAAACAATTTTTTAGTCAACAATAATATTTAATATGTAACAATAATAGTAATTAAAAAAATATTTAAAATCGTACAACAATAATTTTTATTAGTATCACGTGCAACCAATAAAATTCTTCCTCTCTATAAATGCATCCCTCCATAAATGCACGCTCTCATCCATTCCCAAGGGGGGGGTGCACTTATGGATGGTTCATTGTATATTGGGCAGAGGCCAGAACAATAATAAAAAGGTCACTATATTATGCAGGGGCCAGTAATAATATCATAGAAAATTTTTTTAATTATCTTGAGGGCTAGTGGATTACTCTTGAGTGAGTATCATGTTAATTAACCAAACTCGGATCTCACACTCACAACTCCATTCCTCCAAACTCCCTAGTTTCGGCAAGCAACTTTAAAAGTGACAAGTCTTGCTCCACATTTATACACCATTTGTAAAAAAAAAATGCATCAATAAATAAATCTTTGATTATTAGTAAACATGCCTTCTTCAAAACCATACCAAATGTTATTGATGAATGTTCAATTGTTTTTTTACAAAAAAAAATTGTTAAGACAAAAAATAGGATTGACTTATCAAATTTAAGTTATCAAATTACATTAAAATTCAACTCAACAAGATAATTTTATTAATCATGATTTGGTTAACCAATTTGCATCATTATAAGGAGAAAATTGGTTTAGCTTACTGTACTGATGTACAAAAAAAAAGAGTCAAAGAGGTTGAATGGAAAGAAATAGTTGAGTGAGTATTGTTAGAAAAGAATGATTATTTTGAGAGCCATTATAAAGAAAAATGACAATGATGATTATTATTCTGCAATTCATTATCCTTTTTTTTTTTACAAAGAAAAATGACAAAAGAAAGAAGTTGAATGAGAAGAAGCAGTTATTGAGTGGGTATTGTTGGAAGAAAATAATTATTTTGAGAGCTTTTCTAGTTATAAAAAAAAACTGATGATCATTCTAAACATTGATAAACTTAATGATTTATCAAACACTTTTTCCACATAAGATCATTTCTTGCTGGTTAAGCTATGATAATGTAAAAAATTCAATTGTGGGAAGGGTTGGGGATTGCTCCTTTTCTAGAGTTAGTTTTTCATTGTAGAAGTAGCAACACCTTTTCCTTCAAATAATTCATGAATCTTAGCCACCATTTTACTGAATGAAAAATCTGAATCAATTCAGACTTTTTATTGAATAATTGTCTTGATTTCTTTCGGGTATTTCTTTCAGTGACTGGTTTACTTGGTCTATATTTTTTACAAGCTCTATTTCATTAATTATTTTATCAATTTTTTGATTTATACTACAGAACTAGTTGTAATTTTATAATAAGGAAAAGACCAAGAAAAACTCCAATTAAAATTTTTTAAAGAAAAAGGTTATATTTATAATGGAGTTATTGAAAGGATGATTTGAAGTTTTATTTTTCAAATAACAAAATTTGGTTTTTTGGATTTCAGGTTTTATTTTGCAATTGTAAATATCAACAAGAGTTATGGCTATCATTTTTGATATTATTATTAAAGAATTCTATTTGGATTTTGAGAATTTCCTTACATTTATAATTTTTTTGTTCTTATTCTTTGAATTTGAATGTTAAAAATTCAATTGATCTTGAAATGTAACGTGATCTGTATTATTTACATGAACAACTTGCCAAATTCATTTAATCCCTAAAATTTTTGGTCCAATTAATGTTAATATTAATATTAATATTACTGGCGAAATATGATATCATAATTACGTTGCACGGCTCTTAATCGTCTACTACATGGCAAATTTATATCTTAAATTGGAAAATTAGTTCATTCATCACATTTATTTCATTTATTCGCATTCATTTATTCATTCATCTTAAAAATAATTTAAAGTTTTATTGTTAGATTTTCCAAATTTATTATCAATTTCTATTTATACATAGAAAATCACAGCATGGTTTTAATAATTTAATAATTACAATTTAACCACAACTTTACTTTAAATGGTCATGAAAAGATGATCTTGGAAAACGGGTGAAAGTGAAACAAGTGATAGAAGAGATGGGATGAAACAAAGATTTTTTAAAAAATCTGTTTGTAATACAAGAAAAAATTAAATCGACAAGTTCCCAAGTAAGACATGACCTTTTTTAAAGTCAAATTAGTTTATTTAGAAAGCCTATCTGGAAAGTCTATCTATTATTACTAATATTTTAAAATTTAAAATAAACTAACGATTGTTATTTATTATTACTATATTAATCTATTTTTATCATTTAACAATTTTATTTATTTGTAACAAAAGTTAATAAACAGTATTTTATTTATAATACCCCAAATGAAAATTATTAATATCAAACAATTTATCCTTTTTTCTTGTTTTCCTCTTTCTTTTTTTCTTCCAAGACAATCAATAGATGAATAGATAAATTTATTCATTATATAAAACAACTTTTTACCCAAAACTTTTTTAAAATCAAAAATTTTTATTTCTTTTATTTACCTTTAATTGGTGAATGAATTAATAACTTGCAAAAATAATACTACTACTATTATTATTATATAATACGCACACACACACATATATATATTTAAAAGAAAAATGAGTTCTACAACAAAAAAAGATGTAATTAGACGTAAATTAGTTATAGTTGGAGATGGTGGTTGTGGCAAAACTTCTTTACTGTCTGTTTTCACATTAGGTAGATTTCCAAAGGTAATAATTGCATGCTAATAATGAATCATATTCAATAATAATACTGTTGTTAATGCTAATATTAATTCTAATGTTAATTTATAATTATATTTACTTATTCGTTGTATTTATTTAACATATACATACACCAACCACATTTTATACACAATAATTTTAGGATTATGTAAGTAAATACGGTTTTATTAAAGATTTTTTTGATCTTTATTATTATCAATGAAATAAATAATAGATTGATCAATTGATCTAAAATGATTATAAATAAATTGAATGATTTTGGTTTATTAAAAAAAATAATATCTAATAGATCTCTTTTAATTATATTTAATGTGACAGGTTCCAACGGTATTTGACACCACTGTAACAGATGTTAAGATTGATGGTAAACCAGTACAGTTGGCTTTATGGGATACAGCGTAAGTAAATTGATTATGAAATTGAATTAGATTGGATCATTAGATTTATTCATGAATTCATTTACGATTTATTTGTGATTTGATTGATTCTGATCTAACTAAAACAAATGGTTTTTTTAACTTGGAAAACTTTATAATAAAGTGGACAAGAAGAATATGAAGTATGTTTATGAGAAAATTAGTCGATTAAATTTTATTTTATAGATTATTATAATTAACCAATTTTATTCAATTATGTATTATATCTAGCGTTTGAGACCACTTTCATATTCAAAAGCACATGTAATTCTTATTGGATTTTCAATTAATTCTCCCGATTCATTAGAAAATGTTGCTTCAAAAGTAATTAATTGATATTTAATTTTTACATCAGAGTTTCTTAAAAAAGATCCTAATTTCTAACTTTTATTTTATTTTCTTTGTTCGACTTCTTCTTACTTTAATTCACGTATATGTAGTGGATTGAAGAAGTTAACAGACTTTGTCCTGGAATTCCTGTTATTTTAGTTGGATTAAAAACAGATTTAAGAAATAGCGAAACAGAAATTGAAGATATGAAGAATAAAGGCTTTTCTTTTGTTGATCCAAAACAGGTACATACATCATACTTGTACAATAAAACATGCAAGTATTCACAATAATTAATTATTAATTAACATTTAATTTTAGGGAGAAACAATGGCGCAACAAATAGGAGCAAAGAGATATATAGAATGTTCAGCATTAACGGGAGAAAATGTTGATCAAGTTTTTGAAGTTGCTTCAAGGAATGCTTTATTGGTAGGAGGTCCAGGAAATAATAATGGTTGTTGCGTCATTCTATAAAATTATCAAGAAAAAGCGAAGATGATAATTAGTATTAGTATTATTAGTGATTAGTATATTATTGTTAGTTAGTTTTTTTTGTATTTTAGTTTTTTCCTCCTGATGATTGATCAATTATATTTAAATTGACAAAAACCACACGCATACATACAAAAAAAGATCAACAATCAATCAATCAATCAATCATATGTTTATAACAAATTTATATAATTAATTTAATCATATATAAATAATGCAACTTTAATTTATTTATAACTGAACATTTTTTTTTCTGTATAATTTTTTTAGTGTAATTTTTTTATGGGTTAAAAAAAAAAAACCAACTTTAATTACAAACAAGCTTACAATGAAAGCTTTTGCTACGCGAGAACAAAATTCATTTATTTTAAGTTGTGTTTGGATTTCATCTTTGTCGCAAAAAGCAAAAAAATGACATCGTTCAGGCCAAGACAATAGTCTATTTTATTAAATTCAAAACATATAAATAGGACAGCCATCCCCTCATTTTTTTTTTTTTTTTTGAAATACTTGAATATTTCCATGAAACAAAATCGGATCTTAATCTTTATTACCATTCTCAAAAAATGATGATTCATTGTTGTTGTTTGCTACTTGTTGCTATAATAATAATAATGCTTTCTCATAATTAATCGATATTACAAATGTAACCAATCAAATCAATTAATAAATTTTATCTAATAAAAATTAACAAAAGAGAGAGGGGTCATGTCACGAAGAATACACCCAGCATGAGCCACCAGCAAGAGTTCCATTATCCCACTTTTCTGGACTTTAATAACACATCTAATTGAGTCACATGGGTTGGTACCCGGGATAGTAATGGAAAAATGAGTCTTATATACCAACTTTTTGTACAGTTTACAACATTTCATTGAACAAATTCTATTCCATAATTTTTTTGTGTAATCCCGCGTAAATATAAAAAAAAAAAATTCAATAGAAAAAGTAGAGTTGATGATAGGTTGCGAGTTTGTGGAAGTAACTGATAAATACAAGATGTATGACATTGTATGAAGCTCCAAAGAAGTTTGTAAAATATACTGATGAACATTTGTCAATTATTCAATAGTTTGTATAGGCGTGATCAAAGTAAGTGTTAAATACAAGATCTAAGAAGTTTGCAAATAAAGTTTTGCAAATGAGCGTTTTATCAATTATTCAATGTTTTGTATAAGAGTGATTGAAATAAGTGTTAAAGGCAAGATCTGTGAAGTTGTTTGCAAAATATATTTAATGAATGTTTTATCAATTATTCAAATATATAGGCAGGTTCGATTGAAATAAGTGCTAGAGTCAAGATTTATTTGCAGATCAAGTTTTCCAAAATGAACATTTTTATTATTCAATAATTATTAAAGGTGGTTTGATCAAAGTAAGTATTAAAGTCAAGATCTATGAAGCTGTTTGTAAAGTATATTTAATGAACACTTTACCAATTATTAAATAATCATATAGGCGGATTTGATTGAAATAAGTGTTAGTCAAGATTTATGAAGCTGTTGTAAAATGAATGTTTATCAATTATTCAATAATCATATAGGAGGGTTTGATCAAAGTAAGTGTTAAAGTCGAGATCTATGAAACTTGTAAATTGAGTTTGCAAAATGAACATTTTATCAATTATTCAATAATTATATGGGCAGGTTTGATCAAAGTAAGTGTTAAGGTCAAGATTTACGAAGCTTGCAATCCAGCTTTGCAAAATGAATGTATAGACGTGATCAAAGTATTTTTAGTAATAAACAAATAATCAATTCAATTGTCAATTTAATTAAACACACAACGCTTTATTTTTAGTAATAATAATCAATTCAATTGTCAATTAATTAAAAAAAATAACCGAATAATAAATTCAATTGTAAATTCATAATGCTCTTCTTAAAAGTAAACAAAACAGGACATATGATAATAATAGTAAAAAATGGTTTTTAGCATTTTTAGTAATAAACAAATAATCAATTCAATTGTCAATTAATTAATTAAACGCATGGTACGATCCAAAAAAAAAAAAAAGGACAAATGATAATTCGTAAATAGTAAATGTTTTTTAGCATTTTTAGTAATAGACAATTGTCAATTAACAAACTAAACGCATAACGCATTTCTTAAAAGTAAACAAATCAATTGTACAATCCAAAAAAACAGGACAAATGATAATAAATAGAATGATGCTTTTCTTATAAAAGTAAAATAAACAAATCAATGGTATGGATCTTCATCACACTAACTAAATATCAATATTAAACGAAAAAAGAAAGATGTTTCGCCACTACCAAAAAGAAGTTATTAGTAACATATATGATAAAATAAATAAATAACAAAAAACAAACAGTTCTCTTCGGTTGGAAAAAAATTTATTATTGCACGATAAATGTTTATCACGTGGAAAAAAGGTATTGATCATCAAAGAATAATCATGTAGATCAAAATTTACCTCCCAAAAAATTAGGTTTGAAAAATAAAGATTTTATAAAAACAAACCATTTGCCGTACGACAAATTTTGCTAAATATGGTTGATCGCGCTAAAAAACCGAAAAAACCAAGAGACAGTCGGCAAAAAGCCTCGGGTTTTGGGACACGACAAATGTTCAATCTTTTTTTTTTTTGTGTTAAATAACAGACGATAATAAAATGAGAAATATTAATTTATGGATGTGGGAGGTTGAACAATGACTGACATTTTAATTCCAATTATTTATTATGATCTTAATAAAAAAATATTTCAACATATAATAAAAACCTTAACTAATATTCAAATAAGTTTAGCATAATTAAAAAACAAAAACATAATGTTTTTTGAGGGGAGAGAATCTTTTAAAAGTGAATCATTTAATAAAATAAAAAATAAAAAAGAAAATAAAAAACAATAATAAAGAGTGAAAAATTAAAATTAATTAAAAAAAAAAATACAATATTATTAATATACTTTTAGCAGTTGTTGTTGTTATTTACAATATTATAGTCTAATTAATTTGATATATACAAAAAATATTTACAAAAATATGTTACAAAATAAAAAATTTAATTGGCCGATCGTCGTTTGATCGAGAATCATCGTTTCATTCCGAATTATATATTACATATTCCGTCGTCAGTCATCATTTTTTCTATCATTGTTATAATTAAAAAAAAGAACAGGAGAAATGAAAATAAAATATAGATAAGGATAAGAAGAAGAAAAAGAAAAAAAGGAAAAGAAAAGGAAAAGAAAAAGAAGAAAAGAAGAAAAAGAAAAAGAAGAAAAAGGAAAAGAATAAAAGAAAGCTTATATTGTTATTATTATTATTATGTATTAATTATAATTAAACCGATTTATTAATTATATGATTTTTGAAAGTCAGTGAATCGGCGAACCGGTGAATCAGTTGATCAGTGAGGGTTTTATATATATATATAAAATGCGAGATTTAATATGACATATAAAAAAATCTTATTTGTTAACTTAATGGTTAATTCACATAATTTTGCATATATGAATTAAGTTTGAGAGATTTAAATGAGGGTTAAAAATCTTAATTTTTAAAAAAAAGTTTTTTTTTTTTTTTGATTTTTTTTGATTTTTAAAAAATTTATTCGTTTATTTGTTGAGAGAAGAAGAAAAGTTTGGGATCTTTTATATATAAAAACGGATTATAATAATAGCTATAATTGTAATAACAAAGTTAATTTATTTATAACTATATTGTATTGTTAAAATAAATGTCAAAAACTTTAATTAATTATTAATTATTACTATTATTTAATTTTGTATGTGGTACCCAATTTAACCTTTATAATAAATACACAATAATAACACACACATTCATTCATTCATTCATACACACACATTGATACAACGTATACATACACACACATACACACACGCATTCATTCTTTAATAATGTTTGCATTATTTAAAAAGTTTAACTTTTAAACTAGATACATGTCTTAACTAAACCATTGATTACTATATTGAGGAGACAATAAATACAAAGTGTATTTGATTTTCATTCAAAATATTCTACCAGTTGTCTATAATTTCATACGAATTCGACTTTGAATGCTAAGATTATAAGTAATTAATTCTTCTCATACAACAACACTTTTCCTGTTATCGACTTACATCTTTTTATTTAAATGATAGGATAATAATAGAAAATTACAATATAAATAGAATTTATTGTTCTCTCTTAATTTGTGAACAATAATAAATATTTTTTATTTTATTTTTTTATCTCAAGCCAATCAAAAACAACAATAATTTTAGTAAATTTTTCTTCTCCGGTCTGGGTCAAAATTGAAGATCGAATATGTGATTAGTCAAATGTTGATTACCTCATCTGCAACCTTGTTTATTTATATTTTCTACAAAAACATCATTAAATAGAAATAATGGTGGTTAGGTAATGAATGATGTGGATTGATTCATTGAGAATTAAATAATAAGAACTGGGAATTAATTGAATAATAATAATATAACAAAAAAAAAATAATAATAATAAAGAATTTTTTATGATGTTACAAAGTTTCTTAATAAAGAAACAATTAAACTTTTTCACTTTTATTATTTACAAAATGTACAACAAACACTTGTGCTTTATTATTCAATATAATTATTATTGAATAGCAGAATAAAGCATGGTGAATAATAAGCATATTATTGAATAATAATTCTTTTTGTCTTTAATAATTAATGCTAATGTGAATTCCACACTCTTTTCATTAATGCAATGATTAATGGTTGTACATTGCATACATACATATACATACCAATACATCCATCTATATACATATCCATGAAAATAATACCTTTTTTGCTTTTTCAAATTTGCCACCAAAAGATTTTTTACATGTGTATTTAAACAAAGAATATGACGAATTTAATTTAGTGCGACGTATTTAACTTTAAAAAGGGGATTTTCGGTCATTTTTCATATAGATTAAAAAAGGAATTTTTCGAAAAAAAAGGATATATCAAGTGTTACAAAAATGATTGTGTTGTGTATAACAGTCGTAGGCAGGGTTAAATATTCCTACGGTGCAGATCATCTATAATCATTAATTGCTTATAGTAACAATTGGTCAACTTCAAAATACTATATAAAACAAAAAAAAATTATATCATTTTAAAAAATTTAACCAATAAGTTTTATTGTTCATGATTCAAGCTTCAAAACTTATTGGCTGGTTTTTTCTTAAATTGATTTATTTATTTCTTTTTTATTTATTTACAACAAAAAAGTTTAACGAACATATTACATTACAAGAAAATCATTACTAAATTTGGACGTGAGATTCAAAATATTGTAGCACGAAAATTATTGTTGCACTTCTGAGCATAACTTTCAAATTTAAAAAATCTGAAAAGAAAATTTGAGACAAATTTTTTTTTAGATTAATAGACTCCTTTTAAAGCTGAATTGAATGGTGGTGGGTTTTTTAAAATTCAATGTGTGGATCATATAATATTTCAAAAATTTTAACTTTTGAGTATAGATGATCTGCACTGTATATAGCATGTGTTGAGTTATTGTTGTTATTATTATTTATTATATATACAGTCAAACTTGGTTTGGCCCCAATGATCCATTATTATTAGTATATATTAGTAATACTAATACATAATTATGAAATTAATTACGTGTGATGAAATAATTTCACACATAATAATAAATAAACATATTCTTTGTTTCTTTACTTTTGCAGTTGAAAATTAAACAGTAAGATTTAATTGCCCATTTGGTTATCAGAACTCTGAGGCTTGTTAACAATGTTTCCAAATTTTTTTTTAGTGTGGGAACAATTTTATTCATAAATTTTTTAAAATAGCATATTAATATGTTACACTATTTCCTTTTTTTGAGGACTGATCCAATTTCAATCATGTCACTTGATAAGCATAAATGAGCATGATCTCTTTTTCATCTCAATGCTTTTTGATTAAAGATGTGGACCACAACTAAATTTTCATATGCCATAATTAATTGCAACCAATTGCAATTAATTAAGCAGCCATCTTTATCTTTGATCTGTCTGACTGACTATTCATGCCATTTATAATCATCGACATCTTACTCCTCTCTCCACCCATATTCTGATCATGATTCTCTCCTCAGTATTCCTAATTGATAATAATATTCATAAGACATCCTTTACATGGGAAATTTGGTGTCTCTATATTACCAAAGTTGTAAAACTATCACATCAAATTCACTGCTATTAAGCCAAAAATGATGTGAGTAAAATTGCTTTAAAGGCTAATAATAAATATATAAATTCAGTTCCCACACACTATTAATAACATGATACATGATCAGGGTAGACAAAATCATTGATTAGGAATTCAGTACTTTATGTTCTTCCAGGGTTGACTAATTTTAGCAAAAACTTTATAAAATTAATCGTTAATAAACTTTTAAAAATAAAAAAATTGTCTTTATTTTCCTTGTTTAAAGCACTTTGATAAAACCAACAAGTGCAGTTAGTACCTTGGTAAAAGGTAAAAATTATGGAACTCTGATAAAAAGCAACATTTTGTTTGCTTTAATGAGCAAACAAGGTTAGGTAGGACTAATGTTGACTAACTAATGAGTGTTAATAAAGTATTGTCCAAAGGTTAATTGGAAATACTGATAGTATTATTGTAATCATAAACATAAGGTTGTTAAACAAGCTACTAAAGCAAATTTGCAATTGGTCAGCAAATGACCAAAACAAATCACAAGTGAATAAAAGGAACTTTGTAGCATTGCAAAAGGGCCATCTTTATTTATTGACAGTTATCTGGTCTGTTAAGTATGCTCATAGATTTGTCTAAGTACAAGAAAGAGGCAGTAATCAAGAGCCAAAGTAAATTTGTAAACTAATTAATTGACAAGCCTCGAATTATTTGCAATTAACTAACAAGAGTAGCCAAAAGTTAAGCCATCAATCAAAAAACTGTAAAAAAGTTTATTTCAAAATATTGTTACAAGATCTTCTTTATTTATTTATTTATTTATTTATTTATGTAAATAAGAAATAAAACAAGGATAAATTAAAAAGATAAATAAAAAGATAATAATAAGTTTATAGTGGAGATTAAATTAGTTGTCCATTGCATCCTTTCTTTTACTATTGTTACTAGAATTTAACTTTTATTAATTAATGAAATTTTTATTCACCTTTGTTAACATTTCTAGAAAAAAGAGTTACAATCAAGATTATTTAACAAACTATTACTTTTATAACTTTTAGATTCAGCAATCTCTTCATCCAATATTCTACTTTATGATATGCATCTGGATGTGATTTGTGTACCACTACTACCACTACTAGTAGTAGTATTACTACTATTATCATTATCATTTTTAAAAATTTCATTATGTTTATTTCTAGCAAAATCAAGCAACTCTCTACTAGTTGGTCTCTTTGATGGATCCACATCCAACACCTCTGCATCATTTGTGCATAATCATCAGGCATTTCAGGTAATATTGGTGGTTGTAAACCTTCACATATATCAAAAATCAAACAATGATTGTGAGCTCTATTGTCAAATAATGAATGACCTGCAAATATTTCCCACATTAACATCCCAACACTATAGATATCTGTTTCTTTTGTGTTTTTTGTATTAATTT